>ML685795.1:4372481-4600715 GCA_007922175.1 Pelusios castaneus | reverse complement strand
CTGTTAGTCTTTAAAAGTGCCACAAGACTCTGTTGTCTTTCTACAATAGACTAACACGGCTACCCCTTTGGAATTTTGATCTTGTGTTAATTGATTACTGGGTATACATAATGTAATGCAACAGTAAACCACAAGTTATAGGTAAGTTAAGACATTAACATTCCTTTGATAGCCACACACAAGAGAATTGGTTTATGACTTTGATTTGAGCTGGTCTGTCAGCATCCCATTGAACTGTCTGTTAGCATCACAACCACTTAACCAATGTTGATGCTACTGGGGAATGTTAACAGGGTTGAATGTTCTAGGCAAACACTGCCAGCCTGTTTCATGGAGTCACACATCTCTTCTTGAGGTTGTATTTTAAGTACATTTGTGGTGGACCGAGTATTAAACAACAATACAGTGGTGTTAATACAAACATTCAAAGATAGGTTCAAGCCCTAGATCTACAGCTGTGTGACTGTGCGTCAGTCATGTACTCTTTCTAGACCAAATTCCACTCTTGCTTAAGCAAATGCAGCACCTAGTAACCTTAACAGGTGGTGTATCTGCGTAAGCCAGAGCTGAATTTGCTCCAGTTCAGTCCTCTTTGTACAATAGTATAGTACTTATCTCACTCATATGGGTGCTGCAAAGAATAGTTATAACATTTTGAAGATATGCTTTGGGCTATTCAAGTGCTAAATTCAGTGGGCCTGAGATAATGAGCAACAGCTGTTCTCATTGATTTCAATCGCAATTGTGTAAGCATTTAACCTCTGGAAAAAATCGGAATCAGTGTCAGTTTAAAAAAAATTATGCACTTGTTATTTATAACTAGTGCATTAGATTGAATTAATTCTTAGCCTTGTGTTCTTGGGGATATTGGCTACATTTTAGGGGTGGACAGCATTTATGACACCATCACAACACAAATAATATTCAGTATTCAATATTTATTCAGTACAATGTACTCAACTAGAAGGAAATACTGCACAGCAATCAGCAGTAGAATTTCATTCAGGTCTGGGCTCCCAGCACAAAGATCATGTAGAAGAGGTTCTCGTGTAAGTATACAATTGTAGTAGTCATTCCTAATAAAGCATTATATTTTAATCTAACGTTATCAGGGATTTAAAAAATTTATTTATTGCAGTTATTTTAGATTAATCCTTCCAGTGTTGGTGTGAGAACCTCTCTTCTGAGGGACCATTTTTATGAACAGCTGGAGTAATATTTTTTAACTCCAAATAAATTACTTAGAATTCCAATTTGTCCTGAATTCTCCTGAGTTTCCCCAAGGTCATACCCTGTCAATCTTGTGCAACATCTTTGACTGACTCTGTCTCAATAAGGAGGAGGCGGGGCACTAGGTCAGATATGATCACCAGGTTGCTCCTGTTTATTATGGCAGAGGGCATTCTTAACCTGAGGGAAACATGGTTTGTCATTGTTCTCATTTTCTCAGTATGTGCATGATAAGCAGCAAAGCAGATGAACTCTTAAGAAACAAAGACACTTTTTTAATGCAAATGTCTGTGCTTAACACAGAATAAGGATAAAGAAATATGGAAAATATAGGCTGTATAAGCAGAATTGTTTCACCACAATAAAGTGTCTAGCAAAGCTTTCTAAAAGGCAGCTGCAGCTCTGTAAAGTCAGCAAAAGTGTAAAATGACAACTTCCAATGTTTTATTGTTTATAATTAGTGATTTGTCTCTCCACTTCAAATTCAGTGTCCATATTAGTGTGTAGGAACTCTATCCAATTACTCTCATTTATGGATATTTCAAAATTATCCTCTTCCAGAGGTTATAATTCAAAATTATTCTGTATATATCTATATAGATATGTACACACACACATGCAGAGAGAGAGAGCTGCTATACATATTTTATCTATTTTGATAATATCAACAATCAAAGGGATAGTTTTTCTTCATAAAGTAGCTAAACTTTCTAGGGAAAGAGTTCTTAATAGCTTATAAATTGAAAGGAGAGATTGCATGTTTCTCAGTTGTATAATAATGGGACCCAAAAATTAATCACAAACCTAAGCGGGTGTTCCAGTACATTAATCATGGGAGATCAGATTATGGGATACCACCAAGGAACATTGAGGTGTTTTAGGAAGTGGTGCTGGAGATTCAGTAGATTGCCCTCTTAATACTATTCAGAGAGATGAGTGCTCTGTGCTGGTGGAAATGTTGTTTCAGATGAGCTATAAAACCAATATCTTGACCTCTAGCAGTCATTAGAGATCCAGTGGTACTCTGTCAGCCTGGGGACAAGCACTGCAAAAGTGGAAACTGGGTGTAACCCCAATTGTTTCTATGGGGAACGGGTTGTGTTAGGAAGGGGAAGGGACAGAGACCCAGTAGGTAGGTGATTCTTTGAGGAGTTTCCTATTTGGTGCAGATTAGTACAGCCCACAGATGCTTTAACTTGGGGCTGTGAGCTAGACAGAGAATCAGGGAGACAGAAGCAGGTCTTGGATAGGGTCCCTCCCCCTTCCCAGGTGCAGTGTTTTTTGTAATTCTGTTTAGGTAAGTACATTCTGCCTGCCTAAATTCCCCCTGCATTTTCAACTGGGAAAGTTTTTTCACTCCATGTAACTATTGCATACTATCATTATGCAGTATTTAACATTCTGTGTTTCTTACCATTGCTGGATGAATGGTCTGTAGGCGTCCAAGGTCCTCTGATGGAAGTTCACGATCTTGTGACAAACAGAAAGATTATCACTGGAGCAAATTAAATTTTGCTTGTTATAAGACAGAGTGATTAGGATCAATGGGCTGAAGAAGGGGGATGTAACAAAAACAAAAAGACCAAACACCAAAAACAATGAAAACCAGGTCCTTTTGTTAAGAAAAGTGACTTTAGGAAGACTCCTCAATACATGAGGAAATCATACTTAGTTCCCCTCAATCCCCTCCAAAGAAGTGGCAGGGGGAGAAGGTGTCTATAAATAAAACCGAGGCAGACAGAGGCACAAAAGAACTGATGTCCACTGTCTAACCAAACTGAATGTGTTACACCCAGAACACAAGAGAGGATTGAGAGGAATACACAGGCACAGAAACAATCTTTTGGGAACCTGAACAGAATGTCATTGTGGTAGGACTGAAACAGTCATTTAGAGCAGTTTCTGGAGCTCTTTGACTTATGGTGGCTTATGGTGGAACCATATATTTGAGTGTCATGTCTTTCCTGCACTTAAGAATGCAACTATACAGATTTGTGTATTTTTAAAAATAAAATGAGAATGGTATTCTTGTGAGTATCAAATTTTGAATGTTTTGTATCAGAATTGAAGTTTCTGGTTTGTCCCACCCTTAGATTAATATCTGGGGAATAGTGAAATAGATCTTCAGAAGCTCTGTACATGCAATCTTTCTGCATTTAGGTCCTGATTCAGGAAAGCATGTAAGCATATGCTTAAATCCCACTAATTTCAATAAGGCTTAAGTGCAGGTGCTTGAAGTTAAACACATGCATAAGGGGTTTCCTGAAGCAGGGCCTTAACTCAGTAAGGCAAAGAGGGTGACACTTTCAACAGCGCTCAGCAATGGCTTAACTCTGCTCTTATTGAAACCAGTGGGAGTTTTATCACTAACTTCAATTGGAGCAGCATTAAGTCAATACTGAGTGGTTTTGGAAATTGAATCCATAACATGATAGGCATGTCCTGTGCACTAGGTTTCTTTATTAAATTTATTTCTTAAGTTTAACATACTTTCCTTACTGAAGCCTATGAACATGCAATTTTTGGTGTTTTAACCCCAATTTATCTTATGTTATCTGAGGCCAAAGAAGCATTAGGATAGGTTCTTAGGTAGTGGGGGAAAAATATGTTCATGACTGAAAAAAGTGACTGAATATATTTCAGCAATATATATATTTCAATACACATTAGTTCCCCACCCAACTAAAAATTTCATTCTGTGCTAAGTATAAACACGCGGCATCTTCCATCAGTCTCAAAGGTATTTTGGAGAGGAATGTAGGAATGTTAAAAACCACCATAACATAGGAGGACTCAAAATGAAGGTGCTTCCAAATCTTAAACCATAGCAATAGCATTGCTAATTAAAAAACAAAAAACCCTCTAGTAATAGGAGAACACTCATGCAATGGAAGGGAAATCAGAAAAAAACTAAAATGGGTATAATTTTTTTTAAAAAAGATTAGGCACACAAGTGTGTGCTGAACAAGCATGCACAACTGCATGCTTAATTTGCACACCCAGTTACAGCCATTGTACATGAATAATTGAATAATTATGCGTAAAACTAATTATGGTTATTTGCCTGCATAATTACTTGATTTGCACACAGTCTTGATAATTAGGCACACAAATTAGTCACAATTGCATGCCTAATCTTATTCAAAATCAAGTCCAATGTATTTATTTCACATTGTATTTCTCCAACTTTACTGTATTATGATTTTTATTACTGGTTTTGGCTTTGATATATGTGTCATGGGCCAAATTTTTTGCTAACCTCAGTGGACTTGTACAGGATGTAAATCAGTGCTGAATTATGCCCCATTTGTTAAAGAAAGATTGTAAGATATAAACTTGGCCAAGTATAAACTGATAACTTGAGAGAAATTGGGACAACATGCAGATTTTGACTGGTTGCAGCTTTAAATGTAAAGTGAATGAATGAAATTTTTATTGAAGCTTCAATAAATGTAAAGGGAATGAATGAAAATTTTATTGAAGCTTCAGTAACGTGGGTTTGGGAACCAATAAAGGGTAATTGAATAGTAAGCACTTCCCTACCACTTCTCCAAGAGGTATCGCTAAGAAATTTACAAACATTGATGGATTCATTTTTTGTGATAGCCCATGAGTTAGGGAAGTATATCATCCCCATTTCACAGACAAGGCAGCTGTGGAAAGAGGAAATTAAGTGCTGAAGACAGGAATTAAAACCGCTGTTCTGCTGTTTCTCAGTCTTATGTTTTAGCCAGTAGTCCATGTTTCCTCTAATAACTACCCTACCTACAGGCAATCATAAGTTTTGATGAGGAGCTCAGTAAAAGCCTGGGAGATTTATCAGTAAAATTATAACCCTTCTATAACAATAGAGGAATGGGTGCTTTTAATTAGAACTTGGTGTAATCTCTATTTGAAGAGGGAAAACTATGAAAACAATACAAGTGCTGACTCATTTTCACTGCTAAGAATTTGTTGACTGCAATGGGTTTAGACTTAGACCAGAGGTAACAGAAGACAATCTGGCTTCATTTCTTGAAGTTACTGGATGGGCTGTGTGGGTAAGTCTAGTATGCTCAAAACCTAGCACTTGAATGCATACCAGGTTAGTTGACACTGGCAGAATTATAGGTGTTAAAACATATTTTGCCCTGGATATATTTTTTGTTAATTATGTCCCTTAATTTAGTCCTTGCCTACTGTACTTTAGAATGAAATATAGTGCTTGTAACTGCTTTATTACTTGACATTAGACCTTATGTTAAACAATCAAAATGGAATGGCAGGATGAACAAGAGAAGATGATGATCGAAATACAATCTCATCATCTCTATATTTTTATGGAATTCAGTTCGTACCTGACTGCTAGAGGCATTTTAGGACTAGAGTTTCACTAACTTTAGATTATATATTACCAAAAAATTATGAGTGGGCAGCTACTTTGTCTTTTCTTTTTTCTCATTTCTTTTTGTCAATGTGTTTCAATTTTGCACATTTTATTATAAAATAAGTCAATGATAGAAAATGATGCTGATGTGTGGTTTTAACAGGCTGGACTTGCTCCTACCTACTGTCTAGCCCACCAATGACTTGGAAAATGTTCTCTTCTACCAATTTAATGGATTATACAGCTTCTTTCCACCAGTAACAAGTAATTGTCAGCTCCTTTAGCAAGATCAGGAGGGGTCACTCATGACTCTGACTCCACAACTCTGCTTCTCTCTCTTCCCACAGCATTCTCCTCGTCCCTTCCACCAGCATACTGCCCCCCTGTGCCTTTCGTACAGGAGCAGTTCTCCTAGTTGGTTCTCCCAAACACACCTGACCAATTGAAAACGTAGTGATCAGATTGCTAGCTCGGCAGCTGTTGCCCAGCATTCTTTCACGTCTCCCCCACCTTACATGACCATCAGTGTTTTCTTTCCCTGCAATCTTCCTTGCCTACCTACTACTTCAGGGTGGAGGCTCAGTCCCTGGGGTGATCATGTAAGTCACTGTGGTTCCCACTCATTTTCTATCCACAGAAATCACACTCGGTGCACAGAGGCCAACCCCACAACTCTGTTTCATCCCACTAGTCACCACACCATGGGGATTGCTCTCCTTATTCTCCCATGTTATATCTGCTGGTAGTTTGAGGGCATTCCCCCTTTTCCCCAGATTGCTTAGGTCCTTGGGCTCTTCCAACCATACCTTTACTTCTTTCTCTTTGGGGCTGCAATGTGGAGTTGTCCATGGATCCCTATCTCTAAGTATCTCAAGTTATCTATATCCTCTCCCTTAATTTCTTGGGGGACTCTTTCTTTCCTTTTCAGCTGATTAGGTTCTGTCCAGGGTTTCTAAAGTTGCCTTCACCAGTTTGATTTTTCTCTGCCTGGTCCATTCCTACTCAAGTTTTCTGTTCCCCACCTGGGGTTCCCAGCACCACTTTTCCTCTCCCCTCTGCTCCCCCCCCCCAGGCAGGATCTCTAATCAGTGCAAGTAGGAGTAGTCTTTCCACTACTCCAATGCATTTCCTATTAAACTTCCCCTAGATTTTCAGGGCTACCTCTGCCACAGGGCAGCGCTTTTTATCCCCAAAGATACTCTAATCTCACACTTGATCCTGGAATCTTTTGGGGTTTCACCAATTCCCTCCAGACCAGGAAGTAAGTGAAGACCATATTTGCCAGGCCTCTTGGTGTTTCCTTCCCACCGTTACTGCAATGGTGAACAATTTATTTCCTTTGACCTTTCCTGCAATCTCAGCCTCGTTGCAAAACTTAGCAAAACTACATTCCATGTATGGGCAGACTTTTTCATGCATCCTTCATGTCCACACTGAAAATGTGCCATTGATTGAGCCCTTGCTGGAGCTCTTCTGGGTTCTTCCTTCCTCCCCTCCATGTCCTTAGTGACTGTGGGTTCCCCAAACTTCTGACTGTGGGTTCCCCAAACTTCTGGCCTTTTATGTAGCCAACCCTTTTGCTTGAGAAGTACAATCTCCATGAACTTTTCAATCATTTTACAGAGGTATCCAAAGTAGCAGGTTAATGCTATCTAATTCACACCCATATAATCTCAGGGAGGTTGTTGCAGCACCAGAGCATTCATTAGCTCCCTTACCATGTGGGTTTCTGGCCTTAGCCAGTGGGTGGTCCAATTCATCAACTTTTGATCAAAGGCCCAGGACCACACCACTTCTGTCACCTCAAAGTTTTTTTACAGTATTCCTCAGTGGAGTGGCTGACAACTCAACAACTGCCTTGATGCTCTTTGTATCTGTGCTGCTTATCATTCAGGGATATGCAAATTATTTGAGCTCCCTAGTCAAATAAGGAGCTAGTCACAGGACTCAGGTTGCCCTGCCCCAACCTGCACCCACAGTCACCCTCTCAGAGATGCCTAGGAATGTGGCAGGGTCAGCTGTAGGGTCCATCTTCCAGATCCCCATGTCTAGTGCCCAGTTATCATTATCCACTGTAGGACTCATCAAGTTCTGTAAGATCTGCTGCTCTATGTTGGCTTGTTCTCTTATGAAATCCTGCAGGCTCTTCCATTGCTCAGTCTGCCTGGTGAGCAAGGCCTGCCACTCCAAACATTGGGACTGCTAGAACTTTGCAGAATTTCAGCAACTCCTCCTGTTGTTTTACAAGACTTTTCAGAGTTTCCTTCATTGTCCAACCCACCAAACCTCACATCAGCTAAGATCCTAGACAACTCCTCCATGTGTGGCAGAATGGATTTTCTTCTGCCTACTTTCTAGCCGACAGATAGCTTTGCTTCTTATTCTGGTAAAAGATCTCATGTGATTTATTTACAGCATTCGTTTCCTCTACCTTTACAGTCTATGCAGCCTTATCCCAACAGTAATATGAAGTTCCTAGAGCCTGAGACAAGAAGGGGAAATAGTACTCTCAGCTCTGACAACAAACCTGTCTTCCTCTTTTTCTTCCCCTTCACGCTGCCTTTCTGTGTTGTACCAGCTGGGCTAATGAGTTAATTAGCCTCTTCACATGCTCCAGCTCATTCCAGTCTATCAATTGGATGCAGTTCCCATAATCAGGTTGGTGTGCTGTTGGGTAACTAATTGGAGTTGCAGTGATCAGAGTTCTGGCTCAGGTGCTGTTGCTCTGCACTCTGTCATAGTGGCATAATGTGATCACACAAAGACCTGAGTAAAAAACAAATGTGTGCGCGCACATGCACATGTATAAAAATACATTTGTAGATAAATGACAAAAATGCTGCTGTAAAATTAAGACTTTCATACAGTAGTTCTCTCCCATAGTTCTAGATGTCAAAATGTCAGAAAATTTAGTGTCTGCAGAATGCATGCCAATTAATGCTTGACATAAGATTGAATCTTAAGATTCTTCCAGAAAATGAATTCTAGAAACCTGATCAACAGTAATTTAGCAGAAATAACTCAGAAGTTTCAAAGTGGATGTTGCCACTTCTTGTTAATTTTATCCTCTCAGGTGGCTATTTTTATAAATCACAAGTGATTTACAAAGTGGGGATGCAGCCAATCTGAAAATGAAGGTTTAAAAAAAAAGTCCCACTCTTCTTTGACAGAACACTGATTTGGTGTGGTAAGTACCTGTTGAAGCACTAATACCATGTAGGAAAAGGTAATTGACCCCCCAACTAAAGTTAAAAACTTTAGGGCGGGTGGGAGGGAGGGAGGGAAATCAGCAAATTTAGAGCAACTAAGAAGATATTTGTTCAGTTAATGTAGTATTTTCTATAATGATTTCTGATTACCAAAATGCATAGTACAAATGGTAATCAGTGCCCCTTTCACAGTGAGTTCTAATGCAGAGTACCTCCTATCAGTTTAACCACAGTGTGTGATTCACACAGTAATGTGTCATAATTGCCCCCCACAAAGTTGGCTTGAGGGTCCCATTTCATTTTAATATCGCTGGACTTTATAAACTACTGAAACTCAACATGGTTCCCTTAAATGCTGCATCTTTCATTGAGAGTTCTACATGCATAATTAATCTTAAATGAGGTTATCATAAAAAGAGTGAAGATTTTTTTTAAAATCCCCTTTTCTGTAATAGAATGAAAAATTAATAGTAAAGCTTTTAACATTTCATACTGCTAGGCACTTTTCTTTTACTTTAAGATCTATTCTGATTGCAAGCTCTTCAAATAATTAAATCTATTCTTTCAACAGATTAACAGAAATAAAAAGCTTTCTAATGTAACTGTACATACTTTCAGACACCAGGGGGTTTATTCTCATTTTGACGCTCAAGGAGTTGCACATATAAATCATTGCACATTGAGATGAAACTATAGCTTTTAATTTATTTTATTTTTTGAACAAACTCTTTAAAAAAAAAACAAAAAAAACCCACAAGCACAGAAAGTCAGACAGCACACAAAATGGATGCTTTGAATTATTTTGAGAAACCACAGTCAAAGTGGTGATTTAAGCTACCACTTGGAATACAGAATTTACTTGACATTACTAAATATAAAGTCCTGGACTTCAAATTTTCATATCTGTTCACAGAAATTAGTATATAGGTAGCTATAGCAGCTTGAATTATTCATTGTGAATAAATTCTCCCACAGACTGAACCCTTATTGCCTGGTTGTGAATTACTCGCTAACCATTCTGGATTTTTTACTAATGTGTTTGTTATTCACAAAGTATTCACTGAATACTTAATGGAAATAAATTGTTTGATTAGCTATACATTTTAGCTGCTTGCTATTTCTGGTGTCTGATTGTATAGTTTCTGTTTCTTGACTGAGTAGCCGAAGCTTTCTGAGCAGGAGAGTAATGAATGATGGAATGCCTTTCCTGAGCTATTTCACAAAGCCATAGCCCTCTCTTTATTTAAATCACTCTTGAAAACTTGCTTCTTCCTGGACTACAGATATTGGCTAAGGCCTTCATCTGCAACGTGCTCTGTGTGAGCAGATACCTCGGCCAGCCTGGAGCCCTACTGATTTCAAATAGAAATTGTGTGGGGGCCCCAGTTTTTGTGGTGTTCATTGCAGGATTGAGGTCTGTCATCTACTTATCTGCTTCATGTGTCCTTCGGAGCCAGAAGAGAGAATGTCTTTGGGAAGTTAGAGAACCATACCTTTTTTTCTTCCAAACACAAACAAAACCAAAAAACCCCACAGATTTGGGTTGACCAAAACAAGTAATAAATATGGGTTTAATTTGCTGCATTGCATACAAAAAGGTCGCTAGTAGTTTTAGAACTGGTACAATTTAATTACTAGTTGCACTGGCTGGATTTCTTGGCAAAATACTCAAGAGTAGTCACAACCCAAGACTTTTTTTTTCTTTTTTAATAAAACTGCTGAACCATTCCATTATTTTATATTGCCTGTCTCAACTCCCTCGGGGAATTGCCTGTTTGCAGTCTTCCTTTTCAGTGGATTCACTGTTATACCAGATTCAGGTCTGCCCCTCATTAACAATAATTCAGAAACCTCCAGCTGTGCTCCTAACCCTGACACTGAACTGCCAAACAAAGCTTGTTAAATAGATCACCAACCAGTTTAAAAAAAAAACAACAACTCAGCTCTTGCTCTAAAAAACACTCAGCTCACCAACCGTCACTTGATTTCCTGAAATGCACTGCAGAATCTAGCACAGAATCTGTACCTATTTCTGCAACTCCTCAGTAATTCACATTATCACACTCTGTGGCCTTTCAATCCTGATCTTTAACCAGCCTTTTAATGAAAACATTGTAGATGAAGATTTAGTGTTTGTCTTACACTGCATCTGCGGATGAGCATCCCAGTCTGGGTCACAAATTTGCACTACTGGAGTTCAAGCTAACATGCTAAAAATAGCTGTGTAGATTTTTTTGACATACTGTTGGAAGGCTCGTTCCCAGATGCATTGTAGACATACCCTTATTGCCTCTTAATTGTACTGTGCAATGGGCAGTTTTTGCATCACAACTTTTTGAATGGTGGAAACAGTGTTCTTACTAGTGAAAGTCAGTTGTGTAGTATTCAAATGATCACTGGGAAGTTACTGGAGAGGGTTCAAATTGCTTTTGATCCCATTAAAGAATTCTCCTAATGAAAGCTTAACAAAGTAAAAGACTTATTTCCACAGTAAAACTTATTTCCGCACAGTGTTAACATATGAATATGTATAAAAAATGAGAACAAGGGCATTAGAAAGCCAGAAAAAAAAACCCACATGAAAATATGAAACCTCGGAAACTATACTTTTTTTCTTAGGAAGACCACTTCCAGATTCATGGAAAAGGATTTTGGAACAAATGAAGAAGAGGCGCATATTACCCTGAACAATGAGAATTTTCAAATGCAGGATCTCCTTTCAAGGAATGTATTGCACCACGCTTATGCAAGGAAAGGGATTGGGGTTAACAAGTTGATGATTCAGATGAAACCATCAAATTTAATTTCCTGCCACAAATTAATATACAGAATGAATGGAGCCTCTGAAAAAGCCCCATTCATTGGGGTTTGGGTGAGTTTTCTTGCTTCTATCAACATTGCCTTGATTGTCATCTCAAACAAGAGAGAGGGTGTGGATTAAGTCAACCAACATGGTAATAATCAGCCTTAAGACTCTAATATTTGAGGACAGAGGAAAAGAGTTGGACTGATTCTCACTCAGAGAAAGGATGATAGTACACATTGTCAGGCTTTAAGATTCACACAAAATGCTGATCACATGAGGAGAAAGCTGAGTCTCCACAGAATAGCACCTTCTGCATCTTCACAGTCTCTTTTAGTTTATCACAATTGGGCATCTAGCTCAGTCTAAGCATCATATCTGAAACGATGCTCCTGATGATAATGAACAACAATAATCTCTACAAATAGAAAGGCGACCAATTCATTTCCACAGCTAGTGCACATTCTCTGATCAGAAGCCAGGTTTTCTTTATGCTAAAAAAAAAGGGGGGAGGGAAATTGATTCCTGCTGGAAGATTAGTTGTGCAGCAGCCTGTTCCCTAAGTTGTCCAAAGTAACAGTCTCTTACATAAAATTGTTCTTGAACATCAAGGAAAGTTGAAGACAAAGTGGACTACTTAGGTTAAAAGAACTTGCAATAATGGATCTGTAAGACAGGTAAAGTCATAGATTGATAGGGCAATGAGCTGAAAGATTCTAGAAATGGGAGCAAATATTCATAATTAAAAACACCAAAATGTGTCTTGAATAGCTAATGTTAATGAGATTAGATTGTGACCCTTTCATGAAGATTGTTTATCTGAGAGTCACTAAATGGTAGGGAGGTGACACACAGATTGAACACAACAAGCTTTACCATTATGACTGACATCCCCTCCATCTCCGGGGACCCTGGGATCCAAAATGACTCTAATAGGCCTCTGCCATCCTGATCCTGAAAGGCATCCTGACCAGACCAGGCAAGAAAGAAGGAACTATTGACATCATCCCTTCTACTAGCTTTGGCCAAATCATAAACAATACTTAGGATGACAAAGGAGTCTTGTGGCACTTTTAAAGACTGATTTTCTCCCACGAAAGCTCATGCGATTAATAAATCTGTTAGTCTTTAAAAGTGCCACAAGACTCTTTTGTCTTTCTACAATAGACTAACATGGCTACCCCTTTGGAATTTGAATACTTAGGATGTAAGGCTTGGGTTCCTATTGTCACCAACTCCCTCCCATTTAGTGACACCCCTCTCCCCTATATAAATAATGTCTAAGAAAGTCTCTCTACCTTATTTTGTATTCCATGAGCCAGCCAGGACAACTCCACTTTTACAACATAGCTGTGAGCCTATGATCAAAGAAGAAGCTAAAGAAACACCTTAAACAGCCTCTAGGATGGTTGGTGCTGGTCCAAGTGCCGCAAGCTGGTCCACTGGCCAAATTAAGCCACACCGGTCCACAAAGAAGCGACTGTGGCCCCGGCCCCCAGGCGGGCCGGGGCAGGCACGAGAGTCAGTTGCCCCTGGCCCCCAGCTGGGGCGGGGCAGGCATGAGAGTCAGTTGCACCTGGCCCCCAGGCGGGGCGGGGCAGGCATGAGCCACAAACCCCTCATGAGGGTTGGCAGGGTTTGAGTGCTCCAGGTGGTTAGGGAAAGGGGTGAGGGAGGGGGACGCAGACCCACTCGTCTCCACTGCATCCCAGCCCAGGGCCCTATCACGTGGCAGAGTGGTCTGCCACTGTGGTCAGCAGGGCTCCAGCCCAAACCTATGTGGCAGCCAGCCGCCCCTGGGCTACTTCCTCCCACCCCGGGGTCTGGGTACCTGGGTCCACAGGGTCTTCCTGAGGATCTGCGGGGTAGATCGCTCTGGGGATCCCAACCAGGCCCTCTGTGTCCATAGGAGGCACATCTGGCAGCTCCTCAGTCTCCTCCACTGAGGATAGTTCCTCAAGATCATAAGGGCCGACCACCACCGGTTGTTCCTTCTGGGGGCTGAGGTCCTCTGCCAAGGGGAGCTCCTCAAGGTTGCAGGGGCTCAGCGGTTCCTCGGGATCCTTTGCAGGGAGAATCACTGGGTCCGGAGAGCAGTGCACCGGGGGCTGCTTCCCCCCAGTCCCTCGCCTCAGGGATCCCTTCCCAGTCACTGGGCCCAGGTAAACTGGGCAGGCCTTCTGGCTGTCTAGGAGGAGGCCACCTCAGAGGGGCCCGGCTCCCTCCAGCTCGCCACAGGCAGGAAGCCACGTCCTCCCCCTGAGGCAGCTCACCCCTTACTGAGCTGTCTGGCTGGGCTTTTATAGTTCCCTTTCCTGTTTGTGCTCCGCCCCTCTGCTTCTGGGCCTGGAGCCCTGCAGTTCCTAAGTTTGTCCGGGGAGCGGGAGTGCGTCCAGGCCCCTCCTCAGGCTCAGACTCCGAGGGAGGCCACAGCTCTTCTTTACACAGCCCAATAGATTGGTACAAGTTTACTAGGTCTTGGAATGGCTGATAAGACCAATCTCCAGCAGCAAGGTTGCAAGTGAGAATTAACACCAGAGATAAAAGCTACATTCTTTCTTTACTATTCTTTTTATCCTCCCTTTTTCTGTGTTTCTTTTTTGTCTTGAATAGAAGAGCATCAGATTTCAGAAACAACTGCTCTACATGAACTCCAGATCTTAACTAGCATTTTCACTTTGCCCCCCAAATAACAGATAATATCATCTTTAATCACCTTGATAGATTGTGCCAATCACAACATGTCTACTATTTTTTCTTCCTTCTCCATGTGTGGTCATGCCTTTTCACAACATCTCTTTGGAAGTTAGCTGAGTGATCATTTCAACTCCTGTGGGAACCACTCAACAACTTGTCAGTGAGCTTTGCTCTAAGCCCAACTCATCTCATTTCATTGTGCCTGCTTTCAACAGTGACA
This sequence comes from Pelusios castaneus, assembly GCA_007922175.1. Taxonomy (NCBI): domain Eukaryota; kingdom Metazoa; phylum Chordata; order Testudines; family Pelomedusidae; genus Pelusios; species Pelusios castaneus. The sequence goes on along the minus strand of ML685795.1, from coordinate 4,586,190 downwards.
TCCTGCACTCTACTCTGCAGTCTGATCACTTCATTGGGGATTTGGTTGCAGATTGAAATTCCCAGAAATCTTTCCTACATTGCCCTTTCTGTGATGGACAGTTGTTGCTCTTCTAGCTTTATCAGCACCCATGTTTCATTGCTGCACAACATTGCCGGCAGTACTGTTGGTTTGAAGAAATTGATATATGTTGCATTATTGATTTTTTCCTTGGAGAACAACCTTGACAAAATTAAATGCATGCCAACCAACTTCCTTTCTTTGTGAGAGTTTGCCTTCCTGATCATGGCACATATCAATTTCTTGGCCCAAGTAGAAGTATTGTTCCACTTCTTCTATTTGTTCTCCCTTAACAGATATTTGGGCTTTTGGCAGGGCATCGGACTACATAAATTTCGTTTTGGAGTAGTTGATGTTTTAATCTGACTTAATTGCTTTTTGTGTTGAATTCTTGCAATATTTTATGTAGTTTGATAGTATATTGCACAATCAACATGATATTGTCCACATATCTGAGATAATTTAACTGGTCTTCCATTGATGTTGATCCCACCCTTCCAGTTCATCCACTTCATTATCATTTTGAGGCATACTTAAAAAGTTTCAATGAAACTGTCTCTCTTGCCTCATACCTTTTCTGATTGGGATGCAGAGGAGAGTGCCAGACAGTTACATCCATAGTACAGTCAGAGTTTGCTTCTTTTAGTAATTTTATATAATTTGTGCTGAAGTCCTGCTCTGCAAGAACTTTCAGTACTGCTTTTATCTCAACACTGTCGAATGCTTTTTCATAGTCAACAAAGGCAATGCAGAAAGGGAATTTGTATTCCCTTGAGTGCGCCAGTATTTAGTTTATAATGAAGATATGGTCCATTGTGCTGAAATTCATTCAAAAGCCTGCCTGCTCTCTCAGCTGCTGCTCATCCAGATTTTGTGAGAGTCTGTTTGTTATTATTATTATAGTGAATAGGTTGTAGATATGCTAGAGAGGGCATATTGGATGATAGTTTAGATCTTCATGGTCACCCTTCCTGTGCAGCAAAATGGTGTTAGACTCCTTTCAGCTGGATGGTATCTTTTGCATTTCCAAGAACTGCTAAACTTCTGAGCAAGGATTTCTCAGAGGCCTTGGCCTCCAGCATTTTGGTTGTCAGCCTGTCTGTCCCTTGCGCTTTTCCTTCATTCATTTGGTGAACTGCATTTCAAACTTCACTAATGAGGATTGGGAGCATATGCTCATTGTTCTTCAACAACCTTCAACGGACCAAAAATGGAAAAGCAGTAATAGATAGAACAGGTATGGAAGAGGTCTATGAAGATTTTTACACCAAACTTTTCACATTCCAAATTAATGTCCTATTATCATCTTAATACCTCCTAAAAAGCCTATCAAACAGCAGATTTTCCCTATAAAAGATGCTGTACAACAAAAGAAGAAGGGAATAAGAATATCGTTAAATTAAAAGCCTTACTTAATATTTTACATTTCAAATGTTTAACTGTTTGCCTTCTTTTTCTGTATCTTTAATACAGGTTTTTTGGTTTTTTAAATTAATGGTGGTTGTTAAAATGGGAATAATGCTGACACATAACTTGACAAAAATCCTGGAACACACTTAAATGTTTAGTGTTTTAACAAGAAACAACAACTTCATTAACATTTCTCTTCAATCTCCCTTATCAACACAACAGATCCTCCTGCCCCAGATTTTAGAACAAGCAAAAGACCGCCCTTAAGTAATCCATTTTAGGGTTCAATGTATTTACCACATGGTGGAAGTTTAAGACAGGACTTCATAAAAGTAGTTAATACTCTGTAGATACTCAGGAAGCAGGTGCAATAGAGATGAAGTTTAAATTAGTATTTATTCTTAGTCCTTTTCTTTATGAAACCCTTAGTAACCTGAAACAATATAAAAACAGGCTAGTTCTCTATTTTAAGAAAACACAATTCAATACATAAATGTTAGATTTTAAATTTCAAGCCCCAAAACTATTTCAAATGTGAACTTCATAAGATATATTTGTGGGATCTCATAATCATTGTCATAGACTATTCATGTTTCAAAAATAATTAAAGCAGAAATTCTTGGGTATATCTTGCCAAGGTCATCTAAAGATTATTTCCTGATCTCCATTGTCTGAAAGAAACAAATAACAGTGTGAATTGTAATTACTCAGAGCACTGCAAAATAAAACTACAGTAAATTCCTTCACAGTTGAACTGAACTGTTTAACACATGGAAACTCTAATTGACAATTCAGTTCCAAAGTGTAAATTTGTCAAGGAAGGATACACAACAAGTTTGGGGGGGTTTTTTTGTTTTTTTTTTTTTTGTTTTTAACATCTCAGTGAGTGCTGTTGTGATTTGGATCTATTACTTCTGAATATTGCATGAAGCTGACAAGCACTTGTCATTTAAAGACCACATGGAGGCATTTAGTTTTCCATTTAGACATAATAACACATTATGCAAATAAGCTTGCCAAGGAAAGCTGGAGGCTTACATGAAATAAACTGTCAAACACCAGTTGCTAATAAATGAACATTTCTGTATAGATTGTCTTAATTTGGGGAGCTGAAAAATAAATGTGGTAGATAAAGAATCTTACTATTATAAGTTGTATAGAAGTGCAATGCGGAATTACTCTTTGCCAATAATGAAATTTGTCTTTTCTTGAAATAAGTGGAATTTTTAATAAGTCTATAAAATACTTCAAAAACATGACAACCTGCAGAAAACAAAAAGCATTTTGAGTTCATACCATGTAAATAAGAAAGTCAGGAAATCAGTGGGTACAACAATATTGCTCAGATAGGACCCAGGTAGGCCAGGCCTGGGTGATCACTTTGGGCCATCTCTCATTCCTTTATGAACTACAGCACATCATCTTTTTGCCAACCAATAAGACAGGATCCTTTCCCTTTTGTTATGTTTTTAAAAAGCCTATCAGCGTTTTCAGTGCTAATGGAACTAGCAGGATCAGGCATTGAGTCTGGCTCATGCACCTTTCAAGCGAACAAGAGTTTGTTGTAATGAATGCAACAGAAGCAGGATCAGGCTCATAGAGCACACAGGTTTAGGTTATGTAAGCTGTCCCACAGGTTTTCCCATCGAACCTTGATTCTAACCAGCAACATCCCCGCTACTTCAGTCTTGGGTCTTTGTGGACCAGAAGACTGCCCGTCACGCCTAGCTGCAGAGCATTTGTATGATATGATTAAATGGAGACTAGGATGAAACTATCAAATTCATTTTCATTTGTGATATAAGCAGAATTCAAGAAGTCAGGTGACCAGCACAAAGACCTCCATCTACCTTGATAATGAAGGAGTCAGATAAAATGATTTAAAATAAACAACATGGAATATAAAGAGTTTTAGAAATTTGTAATGGGATCATCAGAGTCTTTCAGATGCAAATAAATGATACGTATCCAGCCCACATCAGTAGTCAATGAATGAATGTTTATAGAAATTAATCAAAGACACATTAACCCTTTAAAATACTAGTACTCTCACCTAACAATTGTATTTCATTCACTGTGCTAGCAAAACCAAATACCTGCAAATAGAAATGTGGCTTACAAGAATAAGAGAATTATGGTACACTAAGAATGATTTATTTCCCATTAGTCAGATTATGTAATATTAAAGTGGAGTAACTAGATTCATATCTGTCTTATTGGTTAATAAAAGTTCCCAAAGCTGAATATTTCTTTATCGTGATGTCAAAACACTGTCATTAAACTTGTTACTTAAATGTTTTGTGTAGTGTATAATTTAAGAATATTGTTGCAGATTGTTCTCTGAATCCAGGAACATTCTAGGTAGTTAAATTTGTATTTTGGGGCATAGTGGTATCTTATTGCACTTATTAGCCTTACTCCCAAAACAGAAGTTGCTAAAGAGCAGGTTTTAACTAAAACCAGGCAGTTGTGGATCAGGTTCTATTCACACAGGGCAAAAGCTTATTGAAGGATATTGATTTTCCAACTTACTCATGGCAGAAACAACCTACTTACTCCAAATGTTTAATCTTGCTTTTGAAGGCAAATTCAATTCAACAAACAGTTTTGGAGCTAAATTTAGAACTCTCTCCTTGTTTCTATTTTTAATAATGAGAATAAAATAGTTGTTTCCATGTTGGCACTTTCTTCGCCTTTTAGGAAAGTACACTCTCAATTAATACTGTATCAGAAATCCAGCCTTAATTAGCCTAATCAAATAACATTTCCACTTTAGGGAGGAAGGATTAGAGTCTAATCTGGTAAAACCGTTCCAGACATTTATATTTGACTAACTGTTTGGGATGTGACCAATTCTTCTTTTTTTTTCCCCCCTCTCTTCTTTTAAATTAATGGTTCAAGGATATTTTTCTTCTTTTTTGGAAACTGAACTGAAGAATTTGATTTTCCACTGGGCATTTAGCTTATAAAAAAGGAATTTATTAAGTTTTGCTTTATAAACTAGTGTCCATGTGGTTTAAGGTACCATACAGAGGATATCTTACCTAGTAACCAGCATGCCTCCTCTGCTCAGGCAGCATGGTTTGGGGAGGCAAATTGTTTGCTAGTTTGCTAAGGGGATATCACATGATGAAACTGATGCTCAAAGTGATCCAATCAATCTTTAATCACTAAGAAAGTTCAGGATTATATCTTGCACTCCATTCTGAATGATTGACAAGGATGTTAGCTTTCATTTGAAACCAAGCAGACTATATATTTTAAAATCCCCTTGCAGGGGAGTTTTGATACAGTTTTGTCAATTACCCATACATGCATTCATCCCCAAGCTGCATAGGATTTAAAACGAAAAAAAGAAACCCAGCCTGCCTACTATTAGCAATAGGAATTTATTACACAACTGTTAGAGGACATTTTTGTCTTATCAGCTGTATTGTTTGTGGACATCATTAACACTCAAAGGCAATTGAAACCATATTTCCTTGTGGAGACTTTAAGGCTTATCAAATAAGCAGGGAATTACCCCTGCATTATAGCTTTGAAGGAAGTCTCCATCAAATTGAGTCAATGAAACTACACTCATTTGTAGAATATTCCCACCACTTTGGGTTCAAAGCCAAAATTGTCTCAGGAGTTTTCATTCAGCTACTCTAGCTGTTTCTCATTTATTCTGAAATACTGTCCACTCTAAACGAAATAATTTTATCAGAAAAAGCTGATTTTTGTTTCCAAATGCAATCTTTCCTTTGAAGCCATAGCTGGGAGAAGCTGGTCACTTTTGGAGCAGACCAAAGTTTTCCTTGGCTAGGTTCTTTGGTCAAATGAATGAGGTAAAAAAGCCGGGTGGTGTCTGATCATGGAAGGTAACATTCATTTTCTGTGGTGGCCAAAGTCTGTAATTTTGCAGATCCAGGTGTTATCTGGGTAAATGCAACATTTGAATATTACAGGAGAAACATCAGGAAAGTTGTCTTTCTGCCTCTTTCAAGGCTGTTACTTTTGTGAAAATTTTAAGGGAATATTAAAATGGAAATATAGTAAGTGGAAAGCATAAAGATACTTACCTTTAAGTATCTTTAAGATTCCCAATTCCCATTGACTTCTGTATGTTTAGGAGCAGGACTCAACTTGCATGTTGAAAAAAAAAATAATTATTTGAATTTCTTACCAATAAAATAGGTGCGATTTTAAATCACAAAAATAATTATTTGTTATTTATACAAAATGCTTTCTAAATCTCAAACCTTTCCATTCTGTTTGACACCTAAAAGACTGACATTTCTTCAGGCATAAGCTTTCATGGGCTCCAATCCACGTATTCATCTTGCATCTGATGAAGTGGGTTGGACCCAATGAAAGCTTATGCCCGAAGAAATTTGTTAGTCTTTAAGGTGCCACAGGACTCTCGTTGTTTTTGCTGTACACAGACTAACACGGCTACCCCTCTGGAAACTGCATTCTGTTTGGAATACACCATATAAAACTTAAAACTTAAAGCCAGCCCCCCTGATGAACATTTGAAGTGACCAAAATTCATGGCTGGAAATGTAAACAAATGACCAAATACAAGCATGAACATTCCAGTTATCTCTTGTGAATTCCAGTATTTATGATGCCGAGGTGTTGCTTAATGTGTTTATGCATAGGCTACATATTGTGTCCATGGCTGTAGCAGCAGCATCAGTCTGAACACAAGGAGGAAAATCAAGAGATTCATACAAGAGGCACGTACATAAAACTGATGTGGTAGTTGGGGGAGGAGAGCAAATCTTCCCAATGTGTAACACTGTTCATTTCACTCATGTGACAGCTGATTTTAGACCACTATCAGCAGCTTCTCTAACCATAATCCCCATCATTGTGTAAATACTGCAGAACTGCTTCAGGCTTGTAGGGAGAGCAGTGCTGACAGTATCAGCTCTCTGATCAATTCACAGAAAGAGAGACTATCCTAGTGGAATGACTAAAGCCTGTTTTTATGTTCTTAGCAACACTGCGCTTGAATTTAGGAATTGGTTGATAAAGTGTGCTAAAAATAGAGCTACCGGTTTTCTCGACTTGGCATCTGACAAGAGTATGCTTGACAGAGTTTTATTAGATTATCATTTCACTCCTCTACTCGATAAACCCTGTCAGGAGAATTGACTGTATTTTAATAAATAATTATCTGTGACATGAGGGAAGAGATGCATAAAAGATATACAAATGTTCTTTTATTGATGGCAGCATTTTAATAAACAAAGATAGAATTGAAAGTTGTGTTAATCCCAGCCTTCTCATTTAGAATGCTATTGATATAACCCCCTAAAGCACTGTTGAAAGGCACAACTGAATTGCACATAAGAGGATCAATTGACTTCTAGATTACACTGTCTTTCCTTCTAGGACATATCTTTGTAACAAAGATTTAAAAGAGGCTATATCTTACACAAGTACCATTCAGCAATATTTTTGTGATGTAAGATGTATTATTAATATGTTATTCTTTTACATTTAACATTTATAAAACACATGTAGTGGGGGAAAAAAGCCAATAGTTCTCAGAGTCTAAACAATAACAAAGTGCCTCAAGGATTCATTTTAATGAGAAATGCCAGCGTTGCACAGCAGAAGTCGTGGGATGGGTATTACACACAAGCAGATTAATTATAATTTAGGAGATAAGAAATGTGTAGATTTTATAACAGATCTTGTAGAAAATAAATATACAGTTAATCAATGACACTTTTCTGTCCTCAAAGGTACTGTTAACCTATAAATATATGTCACATATATTTAGGAGTTTAAAATGCTAGATTTTTATTTATTTCTACTTTGCAGGCTACCAGTGTTTCTCCTCTTGTAGGTTTTTTTAGTGTGGAATTAATACAGCGTTTCCTGAAAATAATGCAGAATGCACCAAATATGCAACCTGATTACCTGTTAATACTGTGCACATTTGAATAATAGATCCATTATCATCAACATTTTAGTTAAACTACGACTCCAATTTGTGCTGGAACAGTCATTCTGACTTTTATGATAGTTTTATGGATCATGTATTAAAGGTTTTCTCCAAATACTTCTACTGGATTTCTTGATGGTGTTTGCAAGTTAAAACTTCACCATTCTGAAGTGGAATTTCTCTGCTAGAGAATTCACTTCTCAACTGCCTATAGCAAATCCAGTTGGCAACTGATAGCACTACTAACATCAGACTATCTATAGCCTTCAAAGTGGTAGATGATAGACTAGAATTTTAATAGCATAAGGAGTTCATTTACAACTTACCTTAGCATCTATGATAGCTACTGTATAATTTTTGGTTGTTATCAGAGATGGACTTCATTGTTTTACAACAGAAGTTTACTAATCCCTGGGGGGGTTTTGGTGGATATACAGGAGATTTACCATATTGTTTAATGGTAAATTTGTCTGTGACCAAAACCTGATGTGGATACAAGCTAAATCAATGATTTCCTGAAGACTCTTGTTACGGAATAACCTTAGATACAGGTCCACAAAATCTGGACAATTATACGGACAGAATTCCATTATTTGGTACTACCACCTGCCCAGAGTAAAACTAACTTTACTAAATCCATTTAACTTGCAGCATTTCTCCTATTTGTTCCAACTAAACTTAAGTCCTTATTTTGTGACCATTCCATAATGGCCTTCAGAGGATTCAGAGTCACCAATGATGTCATTAGGATGTCATTACAAGCTGAAAGATATAGTGCACTTTTTAGAATAAGAGTATGGGTTTAACATTATATACTTTTCACAAGCAAATGGCTTTTGTGAAGCAAAAACATTTTCCATTTACCAACAGAAAGAAATTTGAACATTTTTCCCTACAGTGTCAAGACATTGTTCATACTAATCTCCCACTGAAATGGATATATTAGTAAAACACGCAAGATTTAAGTGTGTAAGAATCCTCTGAATTACTATCATTCAGTAAACTGTGACAAGGGTAAAGGTCTTTTTTTCTCCCCCTAGATGTTCTGCTACTTGGCACTATCACACAGAGTAGTTAGAACTGGTCAAAGTACTTCTTGCAAGTTTTGCAATCCCCCCCACCGGCCATTTTTAGGCTGATCTCAATTCCTGCAAACATATTAATTATTTCTAAGTATCCAAATAACACATGCAAACAAATTTAGCTTGGGTTGTTTAGAAACTGTTTACTTCAGCTATGTTACTTTGGTGCTTGTCATTGGGCCAATGGTATTGTTTCTGGTCTCTGATTAGATTAAGATTTCTAAGCAAGAGAATGATAAACGACAAGGCGTGCACTTCTAAAATGAATTTTTAGATGAATAATTTATTTATGCTAAAAATTATAAAATTTTTCAGGATTCATTAGTAGTTTCACAAATTGCTGGAAACTGTCTTCTTGCAAATCATATTATCCCCCAAAATAATGGTGAACCAAATTGGGTGCTAATGTTCCTGAAAATATTCACAAATCACTTCTTGGATTCTTCAACCAACTCTAATAGCAGTTATAATTCAAAATGTGTGAACAGATCTCATGCACTTAAACAAGCAACATTTTTACTGGGAATACTATGTGTTATCTTCAGAAAACAAAGGGGAATGAAGACATCAACAAAGTTACAGGAAAATGTTAACTTGGATGAAAACAAAATTATTGTGTAGACTTCAGTCTCTCCAGGAACCAAGCTCTTATGGACACAGAGCTAAAGCTGCAATGTGACTGCTGATGTATAACATGAGTTGGGGGATATATTAAAAAAGTGTCACAGCCTTTCACTGTCAACAGTTTAGAGGACTTACTCCTTATTCAAACAGAATCTAATACAAGGACTCTCTGGCTTGGCAATGTAAAGAGCCTCTTGGTGTGCATTCTTGGTTACAGCTGGTACAGGTGAAAAAAACCTTACAGCTATTTGGCACCCACAGTTTGTGGGAAAAACAGAAAGCAAACAAAGCTAAAAACTGAAGGTTGTATAGATGCATTTATAAACGTACACACAGGATTTCTCATGAGTTTGTTTTCAAATGCACAAATTACTTATATCTGAAATTCAGAATCTCCTTTCCCTAGTTGCCAGCATCATAGTTTCTGCAATGACACACTCAAAATATCTGCAGGATAGAAGACTGGATCTGATATGGAAAAAGGAAGATATCCTACTTTTAAAGATACAGTGGGGCCTGTGATAGAGTTTGTATAATGGGCAACATGGGGTTAAATAGCTAATTTGGGCTCAGGTGATTCTGCCTTGTGTCACCTGTGAGAGATGTCAAAACTGGAGGGAGGAGCTTAACTGGAAGAACATAGCTCAGTTGCTGGAAGACCACGAGAAGCGTAGACCTTCAGGCCTTGCCTTCTGGGAAGAGGGCTGGCTGAAGGCAGGAGTTTCCCAGGGGACTGCTTCCTGATGGGCCCTCCTTGAAGAAAGGGAGGGCCAGATGCTGGCTTATTGTGAGAACGGATCCTTCCTCTGATTACCCCCTGAACTCAGTTTAAGGCCAAAACCTGACAAGCACCCCCTGAAGGAAGACAGTCTCCACTTAGCTCTGGGACAATTCATTTGTCTAAATTCCTCTTTTTTCCCTTAGTCTACTATCCCAAAAGGAGAGAAACTTTAAAGTGATTGGAAGGCCACGTCACAGAATGAGGCAGACCACTGCTTTGGCAGAGAGAGTGTCTAAAAGGTAGTACCACACGGGGATAAATCTGCTATGCCATGCCCAGCATAAGAAGATGTCCCAGTGATGAGTGACCCCCTTCCTGGGCTACTCCTTAGGGTGGAAATGAGTTTGTGGCTACCTTGTAACCAACACACCCTATGCTATGTGCCCTGTGTTATGCTGGCAAAAAAAAATGGGTCAGAACAGGCTCACAGCACTGACTTCCAACTCTTTGCTGCTGCTGTAAACTCCCATTGTTGTGTGGTGGCATTATAACATCAGAAACAAAATACCCATCCAGTCATTACACAGTACACCTGATTTTAGTTCAGCAGTAGCCTTCAAGAGTTGCATTTTGCATACAAAAATAACAGAATTCCAATTATTAGAGAGATTGGTTGGTCTTGCTGTTAATGCCCTAGAATCTAGACTATACCTCTCAGCTCAGGTCCTAGGTCTACCACAGCCTTTCTGTTAGATATTAATTGATTCTAGCTAGGATACAATAAATTAAACAAGTTGGAATTAGATCGTTAGACTGCACATAGGACCATTCAAATTATTTAAAAAATGATAGGTGAATAGTTTCATTAAGCACCAAGTTTGATTCACCCTTATTTTGGGATATTATTATTCATTATTTGCAAGTAATAGGAAAGCCACTAAGAGGTCGTGAGCTAATCACTTCCTCTCTCTATGTTCTGTTTTCCTTCCATAACATTTTCCCACATGGCATCAGTCTACACTACCAAGAAAACTTGGGGGCAGTTGGTGGGAGTTACACAAGCCACTCATCAACTTCCTAACTCCCCTTCAGCATGATGTCTTCACTGCACTGAGCCACTTGAGGGGGTAGTTTTACTAAATTTATTTCCAGATTGACTTAGCGTGTCTTAAGTGACCACTAAGTCGATCCAGAAAGATCGATCTGACAGTGTTGACTTTGCCACCATCAGTGTCGATGAGGCCCAAGTGACTTAACTCCTACATCCCATCAATTTGTTTTCAATGAGACTTAGTCTGCTACAGAAGGGACTTAGTCCCACAGAAGGGACTTAGATGCCCTACCAATCAGTGAAATTCACAGTTGTGAATTAGGCTCCCAGGCCCCCCATGCATTTTATAGGGTATTTAGAGTTAGATTCAAAGAAGTAAGCAAGCTCAGCAAGGAGCTGCCTAACATAGCCTATAGGAAATGCGGAGTAGAAGGCCAGGTTCTCCAAAGTAATTAGCCTCCTAATTTTGGGTCAAAGGGAAATGCTTCCCATGCTTCTCATGATTCTCAGTGGTGAGCCCTCTCTTGAATTCAGGCTAGCCTAAGAAGCCTTTCTCAAAAAAAGAAAAAAAAAGAGAGACAGACACACCTCATTACTGCCAACAGCCCAGTGGTTAGAAACTTTCCTGGGACATAGGAATGTCACGTTTTAGTCCCTGCTACAGGGGAGACTGAGAGACCTGCCTCAGAATACTCTACAGCATGGGCATAAGTTCCTGCTTCAAAACAGGGATTCAAATCTGGGTGTCCCACATCCAAGGTGACTACTGGGCTATTGGGGAGGCTGGGATATCCGCCCACTCCATCAACAAAGATCCCAACCTGGTTGGCTCAGGTGTCTTTTGTGTAAGGTAGGCATGCTCACAGGATGCCTGTTGAATCGGTCCTCTCAGGTGAAATAGGATAGAAGACCAAGTTTTTTAATCCCACCGTATTTAGGTGTAAGCCAAAGTACAAACTAACTCATTAGCTGAAGGGTGGCATCAGAAGTTAGGCAGATTTGTACATGCTCACCAGTGCAAATTTAGCTGCCTAGGGAATTTAGGCTTCCCTAGCATTAGGCAGCAGCTATGCAGTGGGGTTATGAATATCAATGGAGCTTTCATGTTGGATGTCAGCACATAAACAAGGCAATTAGGCTCCTAAGTTCCTCTCTGAATCTAGCACCTCAAAGTCACTTCAGAAATTTTTTTTCAAGGACTGTCTCTTACAAGGTGTTTATGCAACACTTAGTACAACAGAACCCAACCTCAGCAGGAGCTTCAAGGGGCAAATAATAAATCTGCTTTGCAGTTTTTGAGCACAAATCAAGTATCTGTCTTTCAGATCACTCACAAATTATTATGAAAAAGGAAGTAATTAATGGAAGTTTCTGAAAATTTAGGCCAAGATATGTATATTTTACCAAAAAGACTATGGGGTAAGCATCTTAACTAGCGAGTCGTTCCATTGACTTCAATGGACTTTGAATCAGGTCTCAATAAACTAACTTCTGCTGAGAGTGGTAAGCGTGTACCCACAATCCCCATCTCAATGGAGTGGGTAGTCTAGACCTGTTTTTTCAAGGTTGAAAGCCAATTTAAAAAAAAAATGTTTTCAGATCCTTCAGCTGACACTTTCCAAAGGCATAGCCGTGTTAATATAGTTCAGCTAATAATGTTTGTTTTCCTGAATATGGAATCTGACTCCTTTGTTATGTGAATTGCCAGTAGGCTGACTTTTAGCATCCTATCTGCCTGCCCTCTGGAGATAGCCAATCACAGTATTCATAATTACTGCATATTTTTATAGAACAACTGTACTATATCTTTTAACTTCAGTGTAAAATTTAGAAAGCTCAAGGACAGTGTAGAATTGAATGTGTCACATAATGGGCTCAAAATCAAGGAAAAATAAAGATGTGTGTAATTCCAAATGGGGGACAGAGAATAAAAGGCCTTCAGCAATGAAATCAAATGTTTAGTGGTTTTAGTTTGGCCCCTAGTGGATAGTGATTCTCATTGTCACATTGAATTGGCAGCCTTTGCTTAAGCAAAAGCCCATATTGAAAAACCCTAGAGATTGAATTACCTCTCAGCTTTGGAGATGGAGTTTGTTTCAAGCTAGAATTGAGAGGAATTTATGGTATACTGACAAAACTAAACAACATTAGCCCATTCAGAAGGATTGCCAATAAATTCAGACTCCAAATTTTAAAAAATGAATCTCCTCCTTTGATCTCAACCTACAAAATATTCACTTTTGTAATGGAAAGGCCAATAAATATTTTGGCCTTTGTTGTTTAAAAGGCAAGTCATTTGTTTACTTCACTAAGAGATCCTTTAATAAGAAAACAGGTGCTTGTATTGCACTGTAGTGATGTATTGCTTATGATGAGGAGAAAGCTTCCACAAATACATTTTGTGTAACAGTCTTTGTAGTGTCAGTGTGAAGCCTGTCATCTTTCACCCCCATGAAAATGATGCAGTTTGCTTGCGATTATAGACTCCTATTGATTTCCAATTTTCACCAGACATGTTAAAGTCTTTTGGGCTCTAGGCACTTGTAGATTCTTATCAGTCTTGCAGTGAAGAAACAATGCGGTAATATAATTGGCACAGTGTAGCAATAAGACTCTCCTGTTCTACTTTCAATTTAGTCCTTTATTGCAATATCTTGACAGTAGATTTCTTCTTTTTAGTATTAATGGCCTCATATAAAGTTCTTGATGACCAGGCTAAACTTTACAAAGAAGTGTGTGTGCTGGGCTTTTTAAACTTAATATCTACGCTCTAGAAATGAATCCTATATTCTGAGTACATCATACTATATAATATCACTTTTTACTAGAGAGGTTGAGTTAGGTTTTATGTATTTGTATTTTGTTGCACAGTCCCAGTTCGCAATGCAACTTCTATTGAAACCATTTAACACCACTAAACGTGTTTATAAGATGGTGTATTTTGAGTATTAAAGTACAGCACAGATTATCCCAAGTGGTTACAAAAATTGTATTTATAAAGCCTATTTCAAAAGCAAAGCAGTACAAAATGTGATCTCTCTCTAAGATTAACTGTACATCAGCAGTTCTACTATTCAGAACAGCTACTTTAGTGCAGAATATATTCTGATCCTGTTCCTCTGATTGTCTGTAATATCTATGTCCAGAACCTAAATTTTAAACTGACAACATAGACTATTAAACTTAATATGTGTTGAAATGTAATTCATGATAAAGATCAAAGCAATTATGCAAAGTTTGGGAGAAATCAAAGCAGATATATTTCTATTTACAGCTGGAAAGTGCACAGCAGTTACTGCTGATTTAGAGACAAAAGGCAGTATAATTACATAATGCTTATTTTACATGATTGAAGCAAAGCCAGTGCTTTTTGTATCCCTGCAGGACAATGCTATTTGGTATTGTGATGAAACTTCTGTAAAAACAAGAGTATTATCTATTCTAGCATTGGCACAGGCAAATATCCCATTTGTCTGAAGACAGAGTACATGCAGACACTACACCCTTATTTAACTTAGCAGCACCTGGGAGGAGCAATTATTAAATACAAAAATAACTATTTAACTGTTCATGATTACACAGGCCCTGGTTTTGAATACAACCTAAATGGATTATATTCCTTCAATTTACCCAATACATTACTTTTATCATAAGCAAAACCTGTCCTGAAGCATCACATAAAGGCTGTTTTGTTATTTGATTAAGGCAGGTGGAGCAGAATTGAACTCAGTACTAGTTCCATGTTGCAAAGCACCAAACAGCTTCCTGCAAAAGTACTGAGTGCTCTCATCTACCATTTAGGCACTTAAATAGGAGCTAAGTGGCTGGCTGCTGAGCATGTTTGCTTGTGAGCTTCTTGGAGTAGGGACTGTGCTTAAGTGGTTTAGAAAGCATCCTGCACATTGTGAGGGTCACCACAAATAAGCAGTAATAACCTTAAGAAAGTGCCTCAATGGCAGCTGAGCTCTTTTGAAAATCTGGCCCCAGTTGTAGGTGCTGTACTCTTGAAAATCAGGTTTAAGAGTGGAACACAATATTATGAGATGAACAAAATTTTAGATCCGCCACTTGAGAAATACGAGGATTATAAGTAAGAGATGGAAGAATCAGGAAGACGAGCCAAAAGAAATGGTTACAAAGTTCAACAGAAGAATTACAGAAGCAGAGACCAAAATGTATTCACATTCAAATACACTTTTGAAAGATCAGATTGTGAATAACTGTATCATGTCCTATTGAAAATATTTCAATATCAGCACTAAGAGACAAATCAGACTTAAAAAGGACTTTTTAATGTCTAACTAAGAGCCCAATCCAAACCCATGAAGAGAATAGGGGTTGGATCAGGAATTAAAGAGACAAGATTTTATTTATAATGAAGTGAGGGTCAGGATTTCAATGCTAATTGTCGCCATTTGAAATCAGTAAAAAATTCTAATCTTATCCACGTGCAATGAAAATCTTTTTAACCCTTTCATCATACGATATGATCTTAAAAGAGAGATCTGATGACAACCATTATGTCAAGACTTAAATCCTCTTCCTGACATCTTCAGTCGACAGCAGTAAGCAAATCTCATTCAACACCAGTATGGTGTATTGAGTACAGAAAGCTTTCACTTTAAATGCTATGCGGGTTTTCCTCGGTCTCTGCAGAACGTTTTAGCCTGCAAAGAGGAAACATGCAGTCTGGGCCTAGTAGCAGTCCACCAGCTGAGAGTGAGGTGGGATGAGTTGTGCCTCTATATTAGGGAGCAGTCATCTTTGTTTCTCTGGGGTTTTTTGGTTCCTATGTGCTATCATTCTGAACTGTACTAATAAAAGTAGTGTTATATTACAATCTTCCAACAAGAGTATTTAATGTTTTTATATAACTTCTCCATACATAAGCCAGAAACAAAACAAATGGCACCAACAGGTAGTGAAAATAGCAAAAGGCGCAATATTAAACCTTGAGGAATATGCACATTGTGATGGTAAAAATGGAATGAATCATTTCTCCTCACAAAGCACCTAAAAGGAATGTATAGAAATGTAAGTGCAGAATTACTAACTAAAGGCTGAGCACCTTTGAAAATTCATTTTGTATTCAAACCATTTGAGCATGTTCTGATTTTGCTGGGCTTTCAGATGCAAGATTTAAGAAAATCCTTTTCTGGGACTTCAAGATGATCATTCAAATAAAATGGTTTTAAAGTTGTAAATTGGTCATATGGAGTGAAACTGAAGGTGGGGGTTTTTATGAGATAAATCAATAACATTGATGGCAATTATTCTCTTTGGCTATATCTACACTGGCAAGTCAAGTAGTTTGAATTAAGGAAGCTTAATTTGAACTAACTAAAGCCATGGCTACACTAGGCTTTAATTAGTTTGAACTGAGAGCTTCCTTAATTCGAACTAATAAATTTGAATATGCTATTCGAACTAAGAGAGAATTCAAACTAGTTAGTTCGAATTAACCAATGTGGCCATGTTAGTTTGAACTAATTGCTTAGTTTGAACTAACCGGCCCATTGAACTCAATGCAATTCGCTAATTCGAACTAAGCAAGTGCCATAAATGGCACTTGCTTAGTTCAAACTAAATTTTGCTAGTTCGAACTAAGTTAATTCGAACTAACTAAAATTAGTTGGAATTAGTTAGTTCAAATTAACTAATTCGAACTAACTTTAGTAAGTGTAGACGTAGCTTTTGGGTTTCCAAGATAACCAAGGAAGGTGGCAGAAGGCAGGCACAGGTGAGGGAGGACATGGAGCCAGTTAGCACAAATGTTTGGCAATCTCTAGATTCATTTAAACATGTGGTGTGGGTGGTAGCAAGGTGTCCACATTGATGGAAGCAGCACATCAAGATATGTGAGCAAAGCTAATTTTTGTAATGGCAACAAAATTTTCCCAGAAACTCGGTGGAAAGGGGATTTAAAAAATCAATTAAATATGCATTTTGAAGAGACAACTTGCCCCTTTAGTAGACTATGTGCTCATTCATATCCTAAGACTGCACAAGATCAATGATCTCATGATTATTTTGAGTTTTATTGCTGAAAGGTTACCATTCTGAGTTGTCATGCCAGTTACATTACTTGTTAGGGACTGAATGAGCAAAAGGTGAAGAGCTTGGCACACTCCATTATCACAAGTAAGCAAGGCAGTAATGAGTAAAACATTCAATGTATGGACCATTCCCCACATCGCCTCAAAGTAGGTTATCACTTTGAATTGACAAATTTTATTCAGCCCTTTTATAAAAACATTATCTCAGTTAATTTCTTAACACTGACACCCAATTTTTAATACACCCACCTATTCAAGATCCGACTGTTTCTTAGTACTAGTACATGAAATACAGCCCTGGCCCCACTGTAAAAATAAGAGAAACAGAAGAACAATCAGGAAGTGCTAAGCTTTGATTCCAACACTAAAGACAAAGTAACAGCATCAACTTGAAATCAAGTTATTTTAAAAAATTGAATTAAAAATATTTTCAGATTTTTGAGTCCCAAAGCCAATCTCTATGGTTTTACAATCACATTGTCTGGTTTCTAAAGATGTTTCTCTCCTCTTGTGTGGAAGCCCAATATAAAAAAGGAAGAGGAATTGACTGACCATATTATTTTAAATATAATTTTTTTTTAAATGCAGAAAAAACCCTTTCTCTCTAATTGCTTTCAATTATAGTAAGCTTAGTTGCTACTTGTAACAGTAGTACACTTCATACAGAAGTGTTTTTTTAATGTTTTTATGTTAATGGTAACCTCTCTTTCTCTCTCTCTCTCCACACGAACGTGTGTATACGCATGTGCATGCACACGCACACACACACACACACTCACGTAAATAGAGAGAGAACACTGTCTCAGCTATATATATATATTGAGCACTATCTCTTAGTTGTATATATATTATGGTATATGTATTTTAAAATGTGAGTGATATATATTAAGCTGCACATTTCACTAAACACAAATAAAAAATAATAAATATGTGAAACATGACTATTGCTCTTGGAAGCTTAACTACATATTTCACAACTTTTCCCTTCTATAACAAGGATTACAGCAGTTCATGTCCCTTTAAATATCTTTTACTGTAATTATACAAGCATTTTAATGATCCCAGCTGTGATCTGAAATTCATACCTCAATGAAGTGAATAATGTAAGGTAAAAATCAGAGTCCACCTTTTTTCCTGTACTTATTAGTTGGAGACAGCTTTTTGCAAACTGGATTAACACAGGCAAGCTAAAAGGACAAAAATCACCAGGTTACATTTTGATGTTTGTATCCACACAAAGTAAGACAACAAAACTTTTTTAAATCAGAGTTTTTAAATTGTTAGATTATAAAATGCAGTCAAATTTATGGACACTCTAAAAAGTTCTATGATTTCCCCTCCTCACCCCCACCACAAAGTTTTCCCTCTCTTTGATGTGAAGGGTCTTCTGCAGGATTTCTCATGGAAGCAACTTCCCGCCCACTCACTATCACATACCACGTCTGTGGGAACGATAGTAATTGTTTTCATGGATAAGCTATGTTCAGGAAATCAGTGTTCCTTAAGGAAGTTCACCCCTTGGAAACAACTAGAAGAGCCAGCACTATATGACCATGTCAGCGATCCACAACAAGTAAGTGCTTCACAGACAATAGTTTGGGATCTATGTTCTAATGATTATTGCTCCAGCAACAGACTCCCACTGCAGTGGTTTTCAAACCAAGGGTCGGGACCCAGTACCGGGTCACAGACCCTCAGGTACTGGGTTGCAGCGCCCCTGCTGCTGACACCGTAAGACTGGAATGCATTGCTGAAAGATGTAATTGTTGGGTCGTGGGCATAAATGATTTTTTTCAATTTGGTCATGAGAAAAAAAAAAGTTTGAAAGCCACTGCCCTACTGTATGTCTTGTGAGGTTGTGCCTATAGAAAGACTGTACTGGTGTCACAAAAGTAGCAGGGCTTCCTTGACCATTGCTAAAATTCACAGATCATAAACTCCATATGCACAGTTTCAGCCTTCAACAGTTTGTGCTGTAGTCCTGTTCAAAAATATATATTTTGAATGGTTTTACTTTTGTGATGGCCTCTAATTCACAAAGCAAATGTTGTGGGTACATCCCATTTGTAAGCAGAAAGCCATGTTGTAACACACAGTTTGTGTAGACATAAGAGTTATGCTATTAATGTTCATGAATGCTTGTTGGGTGTGAGAGTGTAATATGTAACAGTCGTACAGATGCACCCTTGTACGCTTAAAAATGACTGAAGCGATATTGTTTATACTTTCCAAAAGCATGGGCAGTTTCATCCCCAAAGTTGGATGTTTTAGAAAGACAGGAGCATGTGAAAACAAGGATCTGTAATGTAAATTGTTTGAAAAACTGAACTAAATTTAATGCTACTAGCAACTGCAATTGTATGTTATTATAGGGAGATATACACAGCATATATCATGTGCAGCCTCCAAGTTAAGCACAAACAGTACTCCATAAATGTAATGGATTTCTACCTTTGTGTTTTAGGAAAGCTTGGAGAATTAGAAATGTTTTAACACCTTCAAGCCAAAAGGCTCCTGCTGCCTCTAATTGCACTAGCAATACAACAGCTCCTTGATAATCCTAGAATTAAATATACCTAGATATTTGAACTGTTCATGCTTCAGAGCTGTAGCCCATGGCATTTCATAATACTTAAGTAATAAATGAACAATCTTATTTTATATGAAAAAAGGGAATGTGGAGGTAGTAGTGGATATGAAATTGAATCCACAGTTTCAGACATCAGGTCTCATTAATCTTATTGATGAATAGGGTCTTTATGAAAGGAGACCTGGCCATAGCAATAGCTGAAGAGAAATACAGCAAGCAAACCAGCAGTTTCTTACACTAGTTCTTCTTATGTGTTTTAAATTAAGTGGCTTTTGTAAGGGCTTGAGGAAAAAAAAAAGTCAGTAATTCCTGCTATACAGGAAGAGAATTGCTCTTGAAGGTTATTGATGTTTCTTTTGCTGCAAACCTTTTCTGGCGAGGAGATTAGATCAAGACTACAGCCAAAAGAGGAATGGAAATGGTCATTAGTGATTAGTTTATGATATTCTACCCTATATATAGTGTCTATTTGGCAAACCCTCCTGCAGTCCCGTCTTTTTCATTGCAAGTGGCTTATATCGGTACCGACATTTTGCAGATGTTAGTAGCTTTGATTTTTTTTTTCACCCCATGTTGCAAACAAGTTGGCATGGAAACAACTCTTTTCTGGCAACATGACATATGATTCAAGGCAAAATGCATTTAACACAGATGAATAGTTCAGGAATATGGCTATAACAAAAGTCATCTTAAAGCTGCTTTGCATTTGTTAGCGTTTATGACAACTTTTCAAGTCATGGTCTAAAAACCAAGTGTTTTAATGATAAGCACTGAGAGAAATTTCTCATTGCTTTATTGCTGTGTTTGTTAGCTAATCCTAGATATTTATTTGATCAATAATGAAATACAAAGCAAAAAAGCAAAAATTCTGAATATTCAGATTTAACTAACTTTATTAAATTGGCCTTTGACTTTTGAAATGGGCAATTTTTAGCAGTGAATTAACCCCAAGCCATGCAAGCAAAATCAGGTAAGGCAGACTGCTGCATCAAATGATAGCACAGAGCATTTCTTATATGGTCATCCTCAGAAGGAGCTTTTTAAAATCATAACCAAGTGAACTGGTTTGCTTAAATTCGGAATTTCACCCTTCTTTGCAACTCTCATCAGCATTCAAATGAAACCCTCAAAAGAACCTGTTCATAAACTGGATTTAGTATGGGTCAAGGTAGGCTTCATTCCAAATCTGACTTGCAGTAGGAATTCATCTTGGAAAGAGAGAGGATAAGTAAAACATTCCTTCCTCCTGCAGCAGTGGGACACCCTAGAAAAGGGCAGTCCAGTTTCCTGAGGCTTGCACAAACCAGAGAGATGCCTTGACAAGCATCTTCTGCCTTATCACAGAGCTTGAGGGAGAAAGCAAGCAGTCGCTTCTCAAGTCTAATCACAATCTTTGGAGGAAGGTTGGGCCGTCTTTCCATCCGTTAGTCACATTTTTGAGGTCTGAAGGGAGGCTAGCTGGATTTTATTCCTTCCAGCAATAGGGTGAGCCAATATCCCTTCAGCCTAGGCCATGCTAAAAAGCTACTAGAAGATAGGGTGACCGAATAGCAAGTGTGAAAAATTGGGACAGAGTGTGGGAGGTAATAAGCACCTATGTAAGAAAAATCATAGAATCATAGAACTGGAAGGGACCATGAGAGGTCATCAAGTCCAGTCCGTGGTACTCATGGCATGACCAAGTACCTTTTAAACCATCCCTGACAGGTGTTTGTCTAACCTGCTCTTAAAAATTTCCAATGATGGAGATTCCACAACTTGCCTAGGCAACTTATTAGTGGTTAATCACCCTGACAGTTAGGATTTTTTTTCCCTAATGTCCAACTTAAACCTGCTTTGCTGTTATTTAAGCCCATTGCTTCCTGTCCTCTCACGAGCAGTTAAGGAGAATAATTTTCCTCCCTCTTCCTTGTAATAACCTTTTAGGTACTTGAAAACTCTTATGTCCCCTTTCGGTCTCCTCTTTCCAAACTAAAGAAGCCCAGGTCTTTCAATCTGCCTTTGTATGTAAAGTATTCCAGACAGTTAATTATTTTTGTTGCTATTCTCTGGACTTTCTCCAATTTGTCCACATCTTTCCTGAAATGAGGTACCCAGAATTGGACACAATACTCAGTTAAGTTCTACTCAGTGTACAGCAGAAGAAACACATCTCGTGTCTCACTTAGAATACTCCATTAGTATACCCAGGAATAATGTGTGCTTTTTTTTTTTTTGGCAACAGTGTTACAACACTGTTGACTCATTTAACTGGTGGTCCACAATGACACCCAGATCCCCTCCACAGTACTCCAGCCTAAGCAGTTATTGTCCATTTTGTACATGTGCAACTGATTGTTCTTTCCTAAGTGGAGTACTTTGCATTGTCCTTATTGAATTTCATCCTATTTACCTCAGACCATTTCACCAGTTTGTCCAAGTCATTTTGAATTGCGATCTTATCCTCCAAAGCACTTGCAACCTCTCACAGTTTGGTATCATCCGCAAACATTATAAGCATAGTCTCTATGGGTGCGTCTACACTTGTAAATTAAGTCGACTTAAGCTTGCTTAAGTTGACTTAATTTACTCTTTGTATACACTACACTTTCCTTAAGTTGACTTAAGGAGCTGCTTAAGTTGACTTAAGGAAAAATTAAGTCAACTTTATTAAACCCCATTTTAAGTCAACTTTCTAAAGTCGACTTAAGCCAGTGTAGACGTGGAGTACCCCTAAGTCGACTCTAAGTTGACTTAGGGGACTCCATGGCTTCCCCACTGCCCTCCCTGCCAGGGTGGCTGGCACAGGGAGAGCCAGGCATGCCCCCCCACAGGGCAGGGCAAAGCAGAGCCCTGCCCACCCTGCCCCTAGGTACAATGGGGCAAAGGCTGAGCCCCCTGGCACTGGGCAAGGGGTGCCCCCCTGCCACCATGGACCAGTCCCAGGTCCACCTAGCCCCTAGAAGTCGACCTAGGCGTCCAGTGTGGATGCTCTAGGTTGACTTTGTAGGGTACCCCCTAAGTCGACTTAAAATTTAAGTGTGGACATGCTAAGTCGACTTAACAAAGTTGACTTAAAGTTGACTTTGTTAAGTCGACTTAGCTAAGTCGACCTAAATTAACAAGTGTAGACATAGCCTATGCCATTATCTAAATCAGTGATGAAAATATTGAACAGAACCAGACCCAGAACTGATCCCTGCGGTATCCCGCTTGTTATGCCCTTCCAGACTGACTACTCTCTGGGAGCAGTTATCCAACCAGTCATGCACCCATCTCATAGCAGCTCCATGTAGATTGTACTTCCCTAATTTTTTAATGAGAAGGCGATATGAGACCATGTCAAAAGCCTTACTAAAGTCTAGATATACCACAGCAACCACTTCCCCTCTATCCATGAGGCTTGTTATTTTGTCATAAAAAGCTTTCAGGTTGGTTTGACAATCTATTCTGGAAAATCCATGCTGACTATCTCTTAGCATTTTATTCTCTTCCAGATGTTTGCAAATTGATTCCTTAATTGTTTGTTCCATTATCTTTCCTGGTACAGAAAGAAGTTAAGCTGACTGATCTGTAATTTCCTGGGTTGTCCTTATTTCCCTTTTTATAGATGGGCATTATATTTGCCTTTTTCCAGTGCTCTGGGATCTCTCCAGTCTGCCATGACTTTTCAAAAATAATAGCCAATGGCTCAGACATATCCTGTAGAAAAGGACCTGGGGGTTATGGTGGACGGGAAGCTGGATATGAGTCGACAGAGTGCTCTGGTTGCCAAAAAGGCCAATGGCATATTGGGCTGCACCAGTAGGAGTATTGCCAGCAGATCAAGGGATATGATTATTCCCCTCTATTTGGCACTGGTGAGGCCGCATCTGGAATACTGTGTTGAGTTTTGGGCTCCCCACTACAGAAAGGATGTGGACAAATTAGAAAGAGTCCAGTGGAGGGCAACAAAAATGATTAAGGGACTGGGGCACATGACTTATGAGGAGACACTGAAGGATCTAGTCTTATTTAGTCTGAAGAAGAGAAGACTGAGGGGGGATTTGATAGCAACCTTCAACTACTTGAAGGGGTGCTCCAAAGAGGAGGGAGCAAGGCTGCTCTCGGTAGTAACAGAGGACAGAACAAGGAGCAATGGTTTCAAGCTACAGGTGGGGATGTTGAGGTTGGATATTTGGAAAAACTTTCTCACTAGGAGGTAGTGAAGCATTGGAATGGGTTGCCTAGGGAGGTGGTGGAATCTCCATCTTTGGAGATATTTAAGGTCTGGTTAGACAAAACCCTGGCTGGGATGTTTTAGTGGGAGTGGTCCTGCTTTTAGTGGGAGGTTGGACTGGATGACCTCATGAGGTCCCTTCCAGCCCTAAGATTCTATGAGACAGCTCTCCAAATATTGGGACTGTCCTATAAAATCAGGACACCTACTCACCCTATTAGAGGAGAAGATGTGTCACCATGCTGTCCTCTTCATTAGGCACTCTCACACCAGGGAGTAGCAAGCCTTTCCTTTAGCCAAGCAGTTTTTAAATGGTTCCTTTTGAAGGTCCAAATTTCCTGCAAGGCTCCAGAAACATCCCACAAAGGATGCACCTGCACCTGCAACTGACTGCTACATACTAAATTTTCATACCAACAGGCATTCATGAACAGAAACAGGGTAAATATGTCTACACAAACTGCTTGTTAAAACAGAGGCTTTCTGCTTACAAATAGAATGTGTCCACAACATTTGCTTATGAGTTACAGAGACCATTACAAAATTGTGCCTTAAAATTTAAAGAAAATTTGCAATTTCCTTTCAATTTTTTATACCTGAATCTAATGTGGGCTTTTTAAATACTCAGAACAGTGAGAGAGGTCTGTAAAACAGTAGCGGATGGCCCAGTGTGGGGAGTAGAGGAGTCTTGTATAACAAGTCAGAGGGAAGTGAGATGGAGGAAACTCCATAATTTAAAATTAACTTGGGATATGCACCCACACTTTTGGTGTTTAACCAAACCAGACTCCAGACTTTTTGAAATCTGATTATTTCTATTTGAATGTGGCATGAACTCACCTAACCAAGTTAGAGGAGTCTGAATTTAATAGGGTTAGCATTGAAATGAACCCAATTAACAAATGCACCCACACCAGGAGCATATAAGAAAGGAATACGGGTTACTCATCCTCATAGCAAGATCTGAAGATCTAGTAATTCACTAAAAGACAACTCCTTACTACAATGTATGGAGGGGAAATCATATACAGATTAGTTCTCGTTGAATGCACTGTCTTTAATAGCATAGAAAGGTGTATTTTACATGACATTGTCATAGAGCGAACAACCTTCTTCTGCCCTATTAAAAATAGGAGAGAAATTAATTGGCCAATGGTGGCACATAAAAACACATTACTGGCTGATTGCTCCATAGTTATCTGATTTGCTATCTGTGAGCTGTGCAAACTAGTTTTCAAGAGAGACACAATAAACACAAATATTTCACATATTATGAGGGTATGTTTAAACATCTTTTATATACTTAGTTTCCATAGTCTGGAACAACTCAATTGCAAGAATAAGGAATCTGAACAGACTATTTATTTTACTTACATTTGAATGCAATTTTTCCCTAATGAATGCATATGTTTTGGAGGATATATTGTCCATTACACAAAGCTCAAGTGGTTTTTTTATGTTATCTATTTGTATTATACTGCTGTTAATGTACTGTTACATCCACTATTTGAATTTTATCATTGTTTCTACCAGTGTACAGTATAGACCCCCAAAAAGTTGCTAGAATGAGCTTAGATTCACATGTATTGTAATGTATTTAATAAGACCTAATTGTTCACATCAATATCTATTTTAGTTCTCTCCCTTGACCCTATTGAGAGTTAATCAGTTTCTTGTTGCTAATTATATGTCAGCATTAGTAGCCTGCTAATACATAAGAGATAATGACACCATCACATAAGACACAATGTCCAACGCACAACCCTGTTCCCATAAATTATGCCCTAAGGATTCATACGGAAGACTGAATTCTTTGTAGTTTTCCAGCAGTTGCATTCAGAGATGGGTACAGGTTCAGCACAGAATGTGGCGCATTAGACATGCACTTCCTGCCACTGTGAAGATTCTTAATGGGAATTATAACCCCTGTTCCCCATCTCGCTTTGTAAATTTAGTATGCCGTGTTTGTTCAATATAAAAATGATGTAAAGAAAGCTCAGATAATGATACAGTATTTCAGTTTTATAGGCTACCAAACTACCAGTTGGAAATTAACACATATATCTTTATTTTATAACTAAGTGCTCCCAACCTGTATGTTCTGACATACTGGTAAGATCAGCAGATAGTATTGCAGGAGAACATTTGTTCTTTTTTGAGTGCTGGGATACTATAGGACAGAAAAGTCAAATTTCATAGGGTTTCTTTATAGGACTGTAATGTCCAGAACTGCAATAGACTGGTCAGAATCAGAAAAAGTTTCTCCACAGCTATGCAAAGCTTAAATACATTGGTGATGTGCTTTACTAGAAAACAGAAAATAAATAAATAAATAAATCAGTGTCCTGTTCTAGTAAGTGCCAAACAAATACCAAAGTTTATTTCAGTCACTCTCTAAAGAGAACATCTAAAATAGGAGTTTTCCAGTCAACCGACAGATAATTGCTTCAACCCCTCCTCTCAACCCCAGCCATTTTCCCCAGAGTTCTTTCTGCTCTTGTTCTGATTGCTAATTGCTGCCCCTGACCTTTTATAGGCCCATCCTCTTTATAGTGTACAAGGTGAACCTCACTAACTCTCCACAGGTGGCACCACCCTGCCTCCCAGGATGGTAAGATTCCTATAGTCCAGGACAAGTAGAATGCCACTATCTGACCCAGAAAAAGTGGCAAGTTCCACACCTCCTGGGAATACATCTAACATCAGATCCAGTAGCGCTGTGCTGGTATCATGGATGCCCTCCTGACTAAACATATCAGGGATTGATCTGGGGATTTCCAGAGCTACAAGCATGAGTTATATTAGCAGAGAGGAAGCTGGTTGGAGACTAAGTAGGAAGCAAAGGAGTAAGGGAAAGAAGAGGCTCAGCAGAGCAATAGGTCAGAGCTGCCTATGGAAGGAGAAGAGACTGGACCCAGCTATATAAGTAATATTTCAGGGGAAGAGTATGGGACCAAAGAGTAAGGCTAAATCTATACTACAAAATTTTGTTGGCATAGCTGTGTTGGTCAAGGGTGTGGGAAAAAAAAATCACAACCATAGCTGACATAGTTAGGTCAGCAAAATCCCCAATGTAGAGACAGCTATGCTGACAAAAGAGTGCTTCTGTTGACATGGCTAACGTCATTTGGGGAGGTGATGTTACTGCACCAACAGAAATTCCTCCTTTTGGCATAAACTGCATCTAACCCTGGGTGCTCAGTCAGTTCAGCTCTGCTGGCATACCATTCCAAGTAAAGCATGTTGTAGACCGGGCCAAAGGCTATGTCTAAACTGCCGGTGGCATCACTGACAGTGTAGGGTTCATTTTTCACGTTCAGTTGAGCATCAGTAAAGATGTGCTCAATTGAACCTGGAAGCAGACTCATTAAGACTACCCTCTCAAGTGGTGCAGTCCAGTGAAGATGCCGCACAGAAGAGTTACGAAGTCAACAGCTGTTACACAAGCCACTCTGCATAGCTTGCATAACTCCTACCAAATTACACGTTAAGTGTAGGCCAGCCTAAGTGTGCTGCTAAGCATGCAGGAGGCTGAGCCTTAGTTTGAATTAGCTATGTATGTGTTCTAAACAGAGGTCTACAGTGACTTGGGAATGGAGATTTTGCAGCAAAGTAGTGCCAAAGCATTGCTTTTGCCAGGAAAAGAAGCAACAGTTTCATTTTCTAACCAACCCAAAATGGGCTGTTTAGCAACTTTTAGAGCTTTGCAAACTTAGGCTATGTCTACACTGGCAAGTTAGTTCAAATTAAGGAAGCTTAATTTGAACTAACTTAAGTCATGGCTACACTAGGCTTTCATTAGTTCGAATTATGGGCTTCCTTAATTCGAACTAATAAATTTGAATAGGCTATTCGAACTAAGGGTTAATTCGAACTAGTTAGTTCGAATTAACCAATGTGGCCATGTTAGTTCGAACTAATTGCTTAATTCGAACTAACCAGCCCATTGAACTCAATGAATTCGCTAATTTGAATAAAGCAAGTGCCATGAATGGCACTTGTTTAGTTCGAACTAAATTTTGCTAGTTCGAATTAAGTTAACTAAAATTAGATCGAATTAGTTAGTTTGAATGAATTAATTCGAACTAACTTTGATAAGTGTAGACATAGTCTTAGTGACTTGATTTTATCTTCAGAAGGAGAATATGACTTACAAACTATAAGACTGCAGATGGGCAATTCCAAAGTAGGTGTTTGGGAGCTAAAGGGACCATAGAAAAGTAAATGGAAGTTTCAATTGACCAGCTAAGCCAGAATAGGCCTGTTAATAAGATAAATTGCAGTTTTGTTACTTGTTGATGCAAAATAAAAACTTAATTCAATTTTAGGAAGGGGATAGTCTCCTAAATATTTTTGACAGCCTCACAATTGCAAACTTTGCTGCTGCTGCTGCTGCTGCTGCTGCTGCTGCTTAGTTTGCATGTCATTCATTGACTTATACGCTAACTTTTAGGCACATTTATGGGGAAATACTATATACAGATAAAGTTGGCTGATTAAAAATGTTTAATCAGATCACTTTTTGGGGGTGGGGGAAGAAATCTTTCCACTCACACCACCTGAAGCATCAGAGGTGATACTGAAGGTCCAAGCCAAGCATAAAGCGCGGACAGGCGTAGTCTACACTCTGGTGCTAAGTCGGCAGGAGATACGCAATCTGCATGCCTCAGAATGTGTATCTCCTATTGACTTAGTTACTTTGACTTACCTCCAGGTCTTCACTCAGCTGCATTGATCAGCAACGCTCTCCCATCGATGCAGCGTTACTCCACTTATAGGGGTGGAGTTACTGCCTCAACAGAGGAGAGCTTCTGGGATCGATTGAGCAAGTACACACTGGCCACTCAATCGATCCCACTGTGTCGATCCGTGGGGATCGATGCAGCATTTTCAATGCAGACATGGCCACAATTATGAAAAGAAAAGAGCGCATAGACTAGATTTAGACTAGAAAAGGTTTGTCAGTAGAGCTATATTATAAAGTAGGCACTGCACTGATCCATTGACAAAGGCACTCTGTTTTGCTGCCTTTAGACTAGGGCTTTTGCTAGTAGAAAAGTGTCAGTTAGGGTTGTGTTTAATTTTAATGACATTTCTATGTTGTCAAAAACCCAAATATAGACAGTGTTGTAAAAATCTGCACTAACTGTGCTTACTATACCAGCAAGACTTTTTTGGTATATACATGGTCTTAGATACAAACATTTTCCACACTTCCAGAAAAGCTAACTATGCAAGGGCTTTATATCAGAAAGACAGACTGTTTTGTGTAATTTACATAAAGCAAAAGGTACAGGATGGACGAGGTAATAGCAGTTATTGGACCAACTTCTGTGGATGAAAGAAACAAGCTTTTGAGCTTACAGAGCTCTTCTTCAGATTTGGGGAAAGTACTCAGAGTGTTACTGCCAAATACAAGGTAGAACAGAATATTAAACAAAAGCAATAAACACATGTTGCAAGAGACCATTCAGGATAAAATGGGCAGTTAACACCACTGAAACTGTAGGAGAAAAGAGGGTTAGCTGGGTTACAAATTGTTGTAATGAGCCACAAATTCAGTTTCTTTGTTGATTTGCAGTGCCTAGCATTCTTTGAAGGTGTGTTACTAAGGGGTTTTCTTGTGAATGGACGAGACCTTCATATTTGGTTCTCCTGGTCATATGGATGCAGAATGGAGTAACTTTCACAAAAAACTCCTGTTACTGCATGAGATGATTCAAACATTTGCCAGTTTGTTTAACAGAGCTCAAGCTGCTCAGAAAGTGTGGAGACTGGCGAGGGAGAAGCAAGAGGGAGAGAAGTTGCAAATGTTGAAACTTTTCATTGCTATTTTTGTTGAATGGTTGAGACTACTTCAACCCCTTCCTGTCATTAATCATGTTTTACGTTTGAAAGATTTTTTAATGTTGTTACACCAGTGAGGTGCTAACAGCTTGTACATTAGGGGTCATTAAAATGGTGGTTTGGCAGGCTCTGTTGTAGAAAAGCAGCTGCCCAGAAGAAGATTTGATATCCTGGCTCTTCTTTGAAAGCCATGTAATCTCAGAGAAGGGGCTTTGAGTTAGAGAGGTTATCTAAGTATAAAGCTCATGAACTGTTTTGCCAGGAAGAGAAGACTGTTTGTTTGGAATTTTGATTGTTTGCTATAGAGCTCCTAGATAGTGGCCCAAGGCAGCTGCTTCTGGAGACAGACTGACCCAGATATGATACAAGCTATCAGGTTTCTACAAGGGAAGGTTGCCTGTGTACAGTCTAAAAAATAGGCTTATGTACATTTTGCAAATAAACACAATTTTGTGCGATATTGAGAAGCCAGGCCCCAAAATCCGCTTCCACTCAGGAGAGGGACAACAGTATTCTGGAACTTGCAGGCCAAAATATGGCCTTAACCACACCGTCCAAGGGAAGTGTCTTCACATGTAGACTGCAAAGTTTATTAGAGAGAGAGCGCAGGTGAGGTAATAGCTTTTATTGGACAGAAGTTGGTCCAATACCTCACCTGTCATGTCTCTCATATCTTGCTACCAACCCAGCTATAACAGTAACAAGCACAGTTTATTATTAGGCTTGCTGAGGGGTTCATGGATAGGTGGTCTGTAGCTGAAGAAGGGTCAGTATACAATCTGCTTGTGCAGGATGGGTACCTTTATGCTTTCTTTGCAGAAAGTGTAGTCTTAAAGTCTGGACTAGCTGATGGCAACCCTCAGAGACCTGTGCAAGTTAAAGCAAAAGAGCTTAAATTAAAGTTGACTGGCCTGAGTTTGGATAGTGCTGTTGTGAATAGGGCATGTTTAAATAGTGGGCAGCCCACATTTAGACAGGGTACTTCTCACATTGTTTGTGCCCTGCATCATCCCCAGCCTGGAGCCTGTTAACTCCTATCTTAAAATGGCTGGATTAACTGATTTCAAAGGGGTAGCCATGTTAGTCTACTGCAGAGAAACAAACAGAGTCCCGTGGCACTTTTAAAGATTACCAGATTTATTTATGGCATGAGCTTTCATGAGAGTCTTTAAAAGTGCTACAGGACTCTGTTTCTCTGGATTAACTGAGTCACATTTACAGTTTCCTATTTGAGGGTCTGATTCTGCTCCCAGTTAAGACAATAGCAAAGCTCCCACTGATTTCAGTGGTGCTGTGTCAGGCTCTCAGGCCCAAAAGTTGATGGCAGTTTCAAGCTCTTGTTCATGTCTTTCAAGCAACTGAGAGTTATTTTGGAGGTAGACACTCTGCATTCTGGGCAGACCTTCTCATGAACTCACCAAAAATGGGGAAGAAGGAGATTGCATGACATTTTAATAGAATTTGTACAATACTAAAGTGGGTATCAAGCTCCATGAATCCCCCAAACTCATCAATTAAATCTCTCCTTCCAGGTTACCTACATTCCTTCTCAGTCTGTCTATCCATCTGTCCATTCGTTACACCCAAGCCTTTCCATTCCCCCTCCCCACCATGCATCCATTCTTACTTCCCTCTCCTCCTAAATCTCTCCAGCACCTTGGTTGCTCCTTCTTTTCAAGTGTCATCTTCCCTTCAGGCAAAGCAAAGCACTTTGCAGCTACTTCTCCCTCTGCCTGTTAGCAATTCTAAATTCTCTATCCCAGCTTCCTCAGTTTCTCACTCGCCAAAGGGTTGGAGCTGCTGACAGGGAACAGTGTAATGGACTAGCAAGTGTTAGACGTTCTTGGAGACCCCGCTTTAGCCCCCTGTGAGGAGGCATGGAGCAAGAGACAAAGTCCAATGGATTAGGCAGATCTAACACTGGTATGTCTTCTCTTAAATTAACCTCATTTAAGTGAGCTCTACCCTCAGTGCAAAGTAACACTCAAGCTGGGTATCCACATTGGGCTACACTCACTAATGTGTGATGCTAGAATTATTGGCACACATCCTATGGGAATTGTTTTGCACCACAGCAAGCTGAATCAGTCTAAAAAAATTCTTTTCTAGTGAATTTTGGGAGAATTTGTCTTTCCTTCCTGGGCAAAGGGGGGGGGCGGTAATTTTAGGAAGGCATTGGAGGACTACTGGTTCTCAAGAGAAGCTAGTGTGCATCCACACTATAGAGTGGTGGTCTTATTAGGTGATGAGTTATACTAACTCAAGCATTATCTTTTGTCCCCTCTTGCACCAGCCAACTTGAATTAAAAATCTAGAGCTGACTGGAGCAAGGTGATTTGGTTTTGCAGAGAATTTTGATATTATTTTAAAAATTGGTTTTAATATAGTTTGAAACAAAAATCCAAAAAGTTCTCAAGTTTTCTATGGAAAGGAAATGGAAAGCTGGTTCCAGGATGCCCATCTGGTGGGCAGATCAGAACCACATGCCCTGGAAGCCCTGCTGAACCTGAACCAGAAGCAATTTGCCTGGCAGGCTGCCTCAAAAGCCGGGCTCCAGTGAACTTCATTCAAATCTAACCATTTACACAAAAGATTTAGACTGACAAAAAGGCAAATTTCATTCAAAATGTTTTGTTGGAATTTTTCTGTTATATTTAGTAAAAACATCACATTCGTGTTAAGGGTTTTTGTGTGTGTCTGTCGACAGGACTCAACATAAGACCAACACCCAAGTTAGAACTTGAGTTTAGTTTACAGTGAAGACAAGTCTCAGGTTACAAGTCAGGCCAGAGTTCTGAGGACTATGATAAAAAAAAAATCATTTGTCTGACACCTATTCAAAACTGCAGAAACGGAGCAGAGCCTGATGTAGCCTAAGTTATTGAGCACAAAACAGAGAGTCAAGGTTGGGGGCACTTTTGTGTTTCATGATGGAGGATCAATTCTGTAACTGAAGCTTTGCAAATTTGAAGCTTTGCAAAAGTAAGAGTGCTCCACTGTCCCTCACAGCAATGATAGAATGTCCTAGCCTTTATGTCTGAATATTTATCCTGGGGGGAAGGATGAGGGTAAGTTGAAAGGGATAAGCATTTTTCGAGGCAAAGCTGCAGAAAACCATTAATGGAGCCATGAACTGTTAGCACTTCTGAAAAGCAGCAGATCACTTTTATTTGAGTCTCTAATAACAGACTTAGGTGCCTAACTTTCAGCAAACATGTCTGAAAACTTTGGTCTCATGTTTCCAATTAACAGGTCTCAAAGGTATTCCACAAAGTCATTAACTTAATATGGTTGCCAAAGGACAAGATAATGACAGTTCTGAAGTCACAAGATAGTCCATCCCAAAGTGAACATATGTAGATCTCACAAATGTATATCGGGCAAGGAACCTCAGATAGCGAATAGTTACTATGGGATGTCATTTATGGATACAGATAGCCCTACAGTTCCATGGTAAATAAGAGAAGCAGGTGAGGGTCATGGTATTACCATGTAAGAGGTCAGTCCAGGAAATACAGTGAGGCACAGGTAGAGAACACTACATGGAATGCCAGATAAAACGTTTTCCTCAGTTAAACTAATAAAAAAATAATACTCTTAGGCTAAGGTCAATAATGTAAGAAGGGAGGGGGAAAGAAGTAGAAAAATACCAGAATTTGGAATCAGTCCAGAAAGCCACATTGCCTATCGCTGTTGGCTCAAAGGAGGAGAGAAATGCTCTCCTCGCTTGCCAGAGTGAGATTTCAATAGGTCCACAGGCAATGATGACATTTCCTAAATCTGGTTGGGTGGTAGAAGCAGAACAGATGGAAGTGACCTGGGCAGTGCTACAACATGCCTGCTAGATTCCTCCCTCCACAGCAGGTGAATGGGGAGAGCAGTATACTAGTCCTTTCTTGTTCCTTCCCTTCTTTCCCCCTGGGTATTATCCCACATGGCATCCAACTACTGAAGCAAGACTTCTGCTTCTCTCACTTACTCCTGCTGACATTGGATAGCAGGGCTGTGAGGGGCTAGCTGACTGGCTCTCACCTGCCAGAATGGGAGAAGGAATTGACTTCTGCTTGTTTTTGCTATTGGTGAGTAGCTAGTTTGGCTCTGTTCCTGCCCTGCCACATCTAACAAGATGAATCTCTTATAACGTCTGGGGCTAGGGTCATCAGAGTTTGTTTGGGGGCTTGAAGGGATTTTTCTTTTTTTACCATATGGCAAAACTAGAGAATGGCTGTCTGGGGCTGTCCCACCTTCCATCTGGCAGCTCAGACTCTGATCTGGGGGGGGGGGGGGGGGGATTAAATTACATTGTTGGACTCATATGTTCCAATGTGGGTAGGCGGGTTAGAGAGGTTGTGATGGGAGGTCCCTGTAGTCAGCAACATTGTACAATGAAAGGATATGGCTCACACACTGTGGGCTCCCTCATTTCCTCTATCTCTGACTCTGATGAGAGCAATGGGTTGGGATTCTGACTTCCAGCCAGGGGGCATGGGTGGGCCAGGGGGTGTAGAGAAAGGGAATTGCCCTCTTAATCACACTCACATTTGTCAGCCTGGGAGTACTGGTGCACAACTGAAATCTACACTGGAGCAACCCTGCCAGATTGTTACAGGTCCCCATTGGTTAAGTGTTTTAACAAAATCGTGGCCTCTGCATTTAAGCATATGGAGTATATGTCTCATTGTTTCCATGCATCAGAGTTCTGTGGCAATATTAAGGAACAAGAGCCATCAGCAAATTAAAGAACCTTTAGCACAGGTGACACTCCTTAGCTAGGTGATATATGGCAGATTCTGCAGACTTAAAAGTTCCCTTTTAGAAAAAAGCAAGAACACTCCACTGAGAATGTGAGTCGAGCTAGGACGTCTGCTTTGTCTGCAAGCAGACTGAAACAGTGGGATGGGAGGAAGTCACGGAGAGCCCAAACAGGAAAGAAGAGGCATATTATATCTTTCATACTCAAACGCCCCCCATGTAAATGCAAAATCTCCATGAAAGAAAAATCAGCTTAATAGCAAAGTATTGTACTGGTTTTTGGGGACAGCTCATCAATGATAACGAAGAGACTTCCTGCTTTTAAAGGTGCAATACACAAAACAGAATTGTAGCTATATACACTGCAGAGATAAATGTAGATCTCAAAGGAGGAGAGATGCAAAGAAACACGTAGGAAAGGAAGAGACATAAAGGGCAGAAACAGTGGTGCCCCTAAAATACCCTGCATCATATCTTAGTCCTTAATCAGACGAATCAATGTTGCCATCAGGGGATTTGCTTGAGTATAGAACTCATGATTTAGTTACTGCATAAAAGCCTATATAGTCCACCCTCAATTCTATAGAACTCCCAGCGGCTATCAGTGGGACTTCCATTCTAAACTGAATGTAGTTTTTTGCCCCACTTTTGAAGCCCAGTTTATTTCCTCTAATGAATGCAATCTGGCCTTCTGCACAGAAAGAGTTTGGTACTTCTTACCCATACTTATACCTAGGTGTATTACTTAATCTTGTTTTGATTTAGAATGTAGGCTTTAAAAGAGAGGGGAAAGTGATGAATTGCAATTTACTTTGTTTTCAAAAGTCTTGGAACTGGTTCTCCACTGCCATGAACCTTGTGTATTCATTAACATGTGCATCAAGTGGATGTAGAACTCTACCAGTGCAGAATCTGGTAATGATTTATAGTGGCAGTACTATTTTAAGGTTTGCACAGTTGTGAAGAACCACACAAAGCCCAAGACAATGCAGAATCCTTATTTTTATCTGTAGAATAAAATTGGGAAGACAAGGATTAATTTTTGCCTAAAAGATGATAATTTCTCCACAGACCAAAAGAAAAAAATAAAATACATTTCTTAAACAAGTTGTATCGGATGCTCTGTCAGTGCATCTTCCCGTATATAGCCATGTTCAGGCTGTAAACACTAAGATGAATGCTGTTCTAAAAAATTGGGCAGACACATACACTAAATTCTAAACAGCAACATTTACACAGGACAAGGTGGACAGGTGCTTTATCTTCTATTAGGCTCAAGTTTTTATTTCTAAGGAGTTGTGGCAGTGGTGAATCCTTAGACTCAGATTGTGCTCAGTGGTGAATCCAGAGGCTCAGACTGTGCAGAGAATACACCATTGCAGGATTTGAATTCCATAAGGAGCCTTGTCTGCACTTGTTTTTACTGGGTATCTCCCATTATTGCACTATCACTGGCAGAGATGCACCAGTGGTAATTTGGTGGTGGGAATTAAACCTACACTTAATACTTTCCCTATTTATAGCGGAAGATTATAACTGCACTTGAAAACCCACAGCTGGATATTGCTATCAGGATGCCCAAAATGCAGTAGTACTGTCGAGTACATCATTGCATTCAATTCCACCCTAGTCCAGCCATAAATTATTCTCTCTAAATATCTATTATATTTAACCGAAGGAAAAAAATATAACCTAAAGTGGGAAAATGCACTTACTGAAAATGAAAACTAATAAGAGAGAGATTATTAGAGAGTCAATATAATAATAACATCCTACTAATTAACAAGCTGTTGAGTTTATTTAGTAGTTAGGAAATAATTTAATTGATATGATGCCTGACCCTTTAATCCTACATCAAGCCCGGAAAATCATGGCTATTAAGTGCTACTGGGGTGTCATGGGATTCATGTTCAGAGGATTCCTTTTCACTTTGTTGTATAGCCTCTCATCTTTTACTGACATTACACACCACTCATCACGATCAGTGAGTGTCAGAAGCTATAATAGCAGCTGTAGCAGTGCAGCATCTACTGGATTAAGAGTCTCCCTCTTTCCCTTGAAGAATGAGTGACATTCTTTATTTTCAACATTCAGACTCGTTCATCAGTTGGTAACAACATTTCCAGCTGCACCAAAACTGATTTCTGAATAAACACTGGACTGAGAACACCTTAAATGATTGACAGATTATAAGCCATACTTTTCATTTCAGACACCAGTATGCAAGAGAATTCTGTACTACTAATATTTCATTGTCACTTAAAAGTAGCTTCCAACTGAGAAGCTGGATTTGTTACAAGAGCTCTTTCACCTGGCTTCCTGTGATAATGGTGCCTTTCTACCAGTAGCCACATTTTAGAGGAGGAACTTCGGAACATGGGTAATTAAAGTGAAAGATGTACCTAATATCAGACTATTTGTTGAGACCCAAGTCTAGAATCACTAGATATATATAAATAACTTTTTCTAGAACAGCATCCGAAAGCAGAGAGAGATTGTATGGTAGGACTCAACCCTCACCTTTGCCAAGTTTATGTGCAACACAATTTAGGAGAGCAGAACAGAATCTGCTTCCCTGATTTTGCTCTGATATAACGTGGAGCAGCCTCAGGGCTGCAGAAGCTACATGAGGGAGGAAATGAGCATCATGGGGAAATCCTCAATTGTCCCTTCAGGACATCTTTTCAGTGGCTTTGCACTGCCTCAACAATGGAGCCAGAACACAAAGTGAGGATTAAGTTCTTTTATGTTATATATGCTGATGTCATATCTCACTATATCATTTTCCAAACTCTGTTTTCAGTATTTTTAAGAAAACTGCTGCAGGGGACTCTCTGAGTGACTCTGGCTTTTTATCATTAATACAGCACATGGTATCATCCAGATATTCAGGCACTAAAGTAATGGGAGTGAGACATGTACTAAATTTTCCTCTCCCTCTCTCTTTCTCTCTCTGTCTGGGATATCAGATATTGATTGTTCTGACCATAACCTTCTCAAAACCCATGGAGAATAGCCAAAGGAAGGTAGTTAAATAAGAATGCCTCAGTCTAACTGTTTAAAATATTCTTAGGTGAGCAGGCCTTCTGTTATCCAAAGTACTGACCTAATCCAACCCTGCCTAATCTGTGAGAAGTGACACAATCTATCCCAGGGACACATGACTGCAGACCTCAAAAATTATTTCTAAAGCAAACCAAGTGGCACAGATCAGTATGAATGGAAGAGGCAAGAAACTGCAACTCGTTCTTATTTTTATAATCTGTCATTCCCAGGCAAAGAAATTTTGCTTGTGCAAGGCAGAGGTGTCCATTATTCCCTGCTGCTAGAGAATCTTCTCCTACTCTATGTCAATTTCCTTGCTACTGCAACGCTGTCACTGTCCCTCACCTTTTCTTCTTCATACATTAGAGGCATTGATTGTTTTATTCTCTTAAAATATTATTGAGGCTTCTTAAACCAACTTCTGCTCCCACTGAGGCCCATAGTTCCAACACAGTTAGTGCGGCATAATGAGAGCAGGATTCAGCCCACTGAATGCCAGTTTAGAACTAAAATTGTAAAAGATAAAGTGAGACTAAAGAATGAAACCTTTTACATTTCTCTGTCGCTCCACTATTTACAGCTGTACTATAATTTAACTCATGGGATCTGAATTTGTTCAAGCTTTCCCTAAAACTTTGCTGCCTATCAAAAGCTGTTGTCACATAAAAGCAAACCTTGAAATCAATACAATTCACCAGAGTTGTGTTTACCTTACATGGACTTTCCTTTTGATATGTTATTGATTGGCCAAGGTATTTCCTCACTGTGTGCTGTCTACTTTTGTTAATTACTTGTTGTTCACACCAACATCCTAAATTTGTGCTGTCATGATCCTATATCTTGGAACAGGTTGTGGTTTTTCAGTGGCCAGAAACACTGAATACAAATAATACAAACAAACAAACAAAACCTGCCAGAGTCCAAAATGGGAAAGAGGACAATGTTTGATAATCTTATAAAAGCTGGGACCTTCAGGGGAAAACGTTGTTACTTAGTGCCATTTGTTTTAGAAACCATGGCCCAGATTTTAAGTTGCACCCAAACAATGCTTAGCATAGCTGAGAATGGGTTGGATCTAAATTGCTTTTGCACTCTGCTAATCCTGGTACTTCTCTGTACCACATCAATTCTCCGTGGATTGCTCTGACTTTCACTGCTTGCTAATAGCCCTAAGGGGCCAGCAGCCAGAAATCATGAGAGCGTAGGGATGCTAGAGCAAAGCCTCCTTTCTTCCAAACAAACTAGGTTTCAATCAAGGCATTATTAGTTACATAATAAAAAGGGGGACAGGTGTACTTCCTTTTTCTCTTACCAGGTGTGGCTGCTATTTTCAATTTCTCCTCACTTCATGTCGTCACTGGCAGCTAGGTGCTTCTGGCCCCGTTAAAACAAAAGCTCCTCCCCTTCCAGGGTGAACAGGCGGTCCAAACAAATCAAACAAGTCCCTTCACTACTTAATTTTCCACTCACTACCGCCATGTTATTAGTATTGAGGTGCAGAGTGACTAGCTAGTTTCTTTCTTTACCCCAGCTCAATGCAGAGAAGTAACTTTCTTCTCCACTGTCAATATTCTACTTCACTCTTACCCCACGGGTAGGGTTGTCTCTTAACCTGACTGGCCAACCTCCCCTCTAGTTCTTCCCACTGATTTCTTTCTCAGTTCCCTTTCAATAGGAATCCCATTATAGATCCTACACAGGCCCTGATTACTGTCTCACAGAAACCCTCCCACACGCTCTCTAACTACACTTCTATACTGAGAAAGTGGCTAAGCTTTCATTCACACTTCCTCTCCCAGC
Source organism: Pelusios castaneus (assembly GCA_007922175.1). Classification (NCBI taxonomy): domain Eukaryota; kingdom Metazoa; phylum Chordata; order Testudines; family Pelomedusidae; genus Pelusios; species Pelusios castaneus. Next base: position 4,547,010 of record ML685795.1, on the reverse strand, counting down.
AGGCTTTGTGGTCGTCCTATGACCTTGGAGGAAGCAAGGTACAGGTCAAATAGCAAGTTAAAGGCTCAACTCACCCTTTGTCAGGCCTTCAGTGTCATAAAGAATGCGCATCACTGTCTCATATCAACAGGAATTGTATTAAAACATTTCAGAGGGTTGTAATTCTTAAGGAAACATAGGTCATTATTCTGCAGATGTACAGAAATGTATTTAAAAGTCACTTATCTGTCAAGGCTGACAGATGCCAAATATATTTTACTACCTTCATAAATGTCATTTACCTGAAAAATACACATCTAATATTGAAAAGACTGTCACTGTCAGGCAGCATCGGTTGAAGCTGAAACCACAATAAAATCAAGTGGCTAAATTGTGCCTTCCTGCACAATTGACAATGGAATCAATGGGAGTCATGGCCTATATTTTCCAAAATGGCCAATAATTTTGGGGAACTCAATTTTTGTGTGCATAACTTGAAGGGGCCTGATTTTCAGAAATTGTAGGACACCCAATTTATCTATAAGATCCTTTTAAAGTGTCTCTGGGTGAGTAACCCAAAACTATCATTTCTTTTTCCTTGTGCATCTTGGAGGACAGAATTTGGACACTAATATTTAGACTACATACATGATGAACACAACATGCTTGGGGCTCCGAATTACTGATGATTGTGTGAGTGTGAGTGTTGTATTTATAGCCTATCAGCTTTAAACTCTTTAAAGTATAATCAAATGTACCATTTTTCATAAAGGAAGTTACGATGGAGTTAGCTAATTCTCAGCAGCTTTTCTGCCAAATGAATGCAGTTGTAAACCCATTATTGTAAATTCTTATTATTTGTTTCCCTTATGGTAGCACCTAGTGGTTCCAGCTGAGTTTGGGGGCCACATTGTGCTATACAAAACATGCCAAGAAAAGTCCCTACTCCTAGACACTTAACTTTAAGACCATGAACCTAAAATTGACTCACTGCAGGAGATCCCTAAACTTACATGCTGTAAGTTGCAGGACCAGGTCCTACATAGACATGACAGACAAAGGTAACTGTTATTACTGTGAAGATTTCAGAAATGTTTGTGGGTTTTTTTCTAAATAGCATATTCCCCTCAGAATTTTGGTGTGATTTTTACCCTATTTGCATGCATAGTTAGAACAAAAGGAATTGCTAAACAAATCATGCAAGGAAGGCAAAACAATATCCTAGATAAGGAACATCTCCTCCAACACAATAGCCAGGTTGATAGCTGTGAAGAGGGACTCCCTCAGCCCCAACCCTGGCAACAAGGCTGTTTGCCAAGTCTGAGAATCTGGAGATCAAAAGACAATGGTCTGTTAAAAGATTTGCTCTACAAAGATGGGGGACAGGTGGTCAGCCTTCTATGAGGCTGATGTACAGCTAGAGACTGCCTGGGAGTCAGGGAAATGCAGCAACAAGTTGTAACATGGTTCCCAGGGACAGAGAGGCAACAAGGCTAAGTCAGGTCTACCCTCCGGGCTTGAGGCTATAGGTCTGTTATTTTACGTACCTTTTGGCAAAATTGATCAATATGTAATCTGGAGAATCAATGTCAATGTCAAGGCACACTCTTACTGTCCACAGGCTTCTGGAGAAAAACATTGGAAGATATCTACCCTATTAGGTCTGCTAAATAACATGGCCGACAATCAAGAGACCTACTCAGAGAGAGTGGTTATATTGCAGGATTTCATGCCACAGAGAAGTACAGCCACAGGCTTGCCCCAGGAAAGGGGTGCATTCAGGGAACTAGGACAGGGTTTCAGCAGGGGTAGTTTACCCAGAGACTGAGACAATTACTTTTGGCTAGCAACTGAAAGCCCATTTGGGCTCCCAGTTGTTGTAGCTGGGCCAAGTAATCTATCAACTGTACTATCTCCATCACACATTTTTGCATGGAAATTAACTGTAGAGTTAGGATGGTGATTGGCTGATATCTGATATCACAACTGTCTTGGACTCTGCGAAGCATTGACACGTACCTTACTTTGTAATTAAGCAGTAATTCTTAAACTGAAATGGCTAAGAATTTTAAAAATGGAGAGTAACAGACTTGTGAATACCATTAATGACTGAACCTGGTGACATGCAGAACAAAAAGAGCCCTCAGCCATGCTTGTAACTGTTTCCATTACTTCATACTGACACAACAGACATTCTAGGCTTCAGAGTGACAATCCTGGAATCTTATTATATAGATGATTAGCAGAATTTTTTAGATAAGCAACTTTGAGAAATTGTGAAAAGTTATATGAAAAGCTAAAGAAAAGGACATGTTAATAGCATCTATTTTCTGCAGCTAAGAGAAGCATGGATCAATCAAGTACTTTGATTTTTTGCCAAAACATCATTTGTATTTCTAAATTCAGTCACAGGCAAATAGTGTTCAGATTTGTAAGGGCTTTCCATGCCTATTTGCCATTTATGTTTTGCTAATGTTATAAGATTTTAAATAAGTCTTTTAGGATAGATGAGCTTGCCACCTGAAAAACATATTCAAAGCAAAAAAATCAAATTGGCAAAATTAGTCATTTTTAGTGAAACAACTTTCTAGGTCAAGAATTACTTGCTGAAGACATAGTAGCTGAAGATGTTGCATTATAAATGGACTTCTCTAAACCACTTGTATCAGTGGTCTGATAATCCATCTCTCGGTAAGAATTATCATAGTCTATTAACAGAAAGAAGTATTAGGTGCACATTAATCAAACATTACACAGCAGCATAAATATGCATACAGCATTCAGTATTACTCTTACCATATTTCAGAAGATGTATATAATCAATATTTCTAATATAACCAGTTAGTTTCATATCATTTTCCCTTTGTAAAATAAGAGTTTAAAAAGGCAGCAACAGTAAGTCTGTGGAATGTTTGAAAAATATTCAAATTTTGTTCCCTCCGGTGTTCAAATACAGTAGAATCTCAGAGTTATAAACACCTCAGGAATGGAGGTTGCTCATAACTCTGAAATGCTCTTAACACTGAACAAAATGTTGTGGTTATTCTTTCAAAAGTTTACATCTGAACATTGATTTAATGCAGCTTTGAAACTTTACTGTGTAGAAGAAAAAATTTGCTTTCCGCCCTTTTTAGTAGTTTACTTTTAACAGTACTCTCTCTCTCTGTCTCTCTCTCTCACTCTCCCAGTTCTGCTGCTGCCCGATCATGTACTTTGGTTCCAAGTGGGGTATCTGGCTGACCGGTTAGTTCCTAACTCTGAGGTTCTACAGTATTGCAATGCAAAGAATGGATAATCTCTGACCAGCAGATGGAGACAAAAACATACTAAAAGCTTGGTGACATCACATCTGACTTTAGAGGGCACCTAATTGACTGAACACCTCAGTTCATTTCCTGACTCTGGCTGAAAGAAGCTTCTGAAGGGCTGACTTAGGGGAGTTTAGCATGTAAAAAAAAAGGGGGGGGGGGCGGGGGAGGATAGAATATATTTGACAAAAACAATCTATCCAAGACACTGCTTCTTTGTTTCCACTGTTCCTGGAAACAGAAGGCATAAACTGTCTTAGAAGAGCATTCACAAACAGTAATGTTCCTGCTAATGTTTGCATTATGTTTGCTAATGTCTGATAGCTGTTTACTCATCTCTTGACAAAGAGAAAGAATTAGACAATCCCACAGCAATATTTACAAAGTGGCTCTGCCTATAGTCACCTTAGTTGTTCTCTAATTCTTGAAAGGATATACTGGTTTACAGATTATTTGCAGGAGTAAATTAATGTGGTGCCATAGAAATTTGGCCTCTGGGACACACTATAATCAAAATACTCTTTTTTAAATAATCTGAAAACCACATACAAATTATTGTATCTTTAAATAAGGGAGGCTCAAACAATTTACATTTAGGAAGTCTGTTCAAAAATCCCATTTCAAAACTATAAGTTCTAAGCCATTTCTAAAAACCAATAGTTGCAAATCTAAAGGTTCCTAATATGTACATGCCCAGCTACGAGTAGATTGCTGTTTTTAAGTTATTTACTACTATTATGACATCATACCAGTATATAATAGGACAGAGCTAGTTTTGATAGCAGTTAAAGTGGTGTGCCTCAAGATATTATTTTGTGTACATGGCCTATAGGCTATGTCTACGTTACAAAAAGTTGGGTCGACTTTGTTAAGTCGACCTAATAAGGTCAACTTTAAGTCAACCTAAAGTCGACCTTATTAGGTCGACTTACCAAAGTGGTTTCCCTGAATGGGGACTTAGTAAGTCGACCTAACTGCCCTTAGGTCAACCTAATAAACTGGACTTAAGCATCTACACTATGCTTAGATCGACCTAAGGAGTCGACTTAAGGGTTAGATCGACCTGACCAGCGGTTCTTATTAAGTCAACCTAAGCTTTCATTAAGTTGACTTAAGGAATTTCTTAAATAGACTTAATGAAAGCCTGGTGCGGACAGGAACTAAATTTGGTAGAGTTAAGCCTCCTTAAGTCGACCTAACTTGCAAGTGTAGACATAGCCATAGAGTCCACTTCAACATTATTAATATGGTGACACTATACCAATAAGTGCATATGAGAGTTCAATTCATAAGGAATACAACCATTGTGTCCTTAATGGCTCATCAGGTTTCTCCCTGGGCCCATTGTACCTGGGAGCTTCCTTAACATTAAGGACACAATGCTTGTAGACAGCCTGTCTCAGGTGTTTCCACAGAATCACACAAGTTAAAGTATAGATATAACAACCATATTCCTAACTTCCAATACAAATTCAGTTCCTATACATAAACTATATAATCATTCCCAGCAAATTACTACCTTTCTATTGATACCAAACATGATATAGTTCCTATGGATTATAGCATTTATGAGATATTAATAGAAAATAATATCATAAATGGTTCCCTAAATCCGGACAGCGTCACACCCTGCCCACATGCCCTGCCAGTGTCCCTGTCCCCCTTTGCCCCAATGTACACAAGGGGTGCCCCCCCCCCACCATGGACCTGCCCAAGGTCCCCCTAACCCCTAGAAGTCGACCTAGGTGTCCAGTGTGGATGCTCTAGGTCGACTTTGTAAGTTCCCCTTTAAGTCGACTTTAATTTTAAGTGTAGACTCACTAAGTCGACTTAGTTAAAGTCGACTTAAAATTACAAGTGTAGACATAGCCAAGGAGTCCTGTGGCACTTTTAAAGACTAACAAATTTATATATTGCATGAGCTTCTGTGGGAGAAAATCCCACTTCATTAGATGCTTGAAGATGGGGAACTTACAGAATGGGAGGAAAATAAAGGCAGGGAAGTGTAAGTCATAGGATCAGGTCAGACTGTTAGAGCAAATCAAAGCAGCTGTTTAGATTCAAACAGTGGAGATCTGCATATAGCTCTGTTGTAATAAGAAATGTAATAAGAAAAAAAGCCAAGATCTCTATTGAACCCTAAGGCAAATGGTGTCAAATCTGCATGTGAATTCCAATTCTGCAGTTTCTCTTTGAAGGTTTGATTTGTTATTCATTTGCCTGAGTATGGCTATTAACAAATCAGTAATGGAGTGTTCAGGAATATTGAAGTGTCCCCCTATTGGTTTTTTACTGTTGATATTTCTGATGTCAGATTTGTGTCCATTTATTCTTTTGTGCAGAGACTGTCCTGTTTATCCAATGTATAAGGCAGAGTGGCATTGCCGGCACATGGTGGCATAAATCACATTGGTGAATGAGCCCTTGATGGAGTAGCTGGCTTGATTAGTTCCTATTATGGTGGTTTTTTTGCAGATATGTGGGCAAAGTTGGCAACTTGGTTTGTTGCATGGATATGTGCCTGCTTTAATGTTTCTGTTATTTGGTCTGTAATTGCTGGTGCCAATTACCTTTACCTTTATTTCTGTCTTTCCTAAAGGAGCACATGACCTTCAATATCTGTACCCCAGTCATAACTACTATTCCACTATGTTTCTGTTATCCCTTGCGGCAAACTGCCAGCTTTGCTCCAGTGGGTCTCATGCTTTTCCTCCTTGTTGTGGGTCAGAGTGCCACCGGTTACCTGTTTCCAAGCATTGCACCCCTCCAGTAATGTCCCATGGGGAGTGGAGGGGGTGGAATCCAGGCCCACCCACTTTTCCAGGTCCCAGTCTATGACTAGCCACTATATGCTGCTGACAGTCTCCGGGGCTGCAATTCTTTTCCCTGGGCTGTTTCTCTCTCTGCCCCTCAGCTCCTTGTTCCCTGCCCTCTCTTCCTGTCAGGGTCTCTTCTCTCAGGTCTCTGTGCTTGGCAGTGTTTCCGTTCTGCTTGAGCAAGTTTCCCCTCCTCCTGGTCCCTGTATCTTTCTCAAGGTTCTTCTTCAGTCAATCACAGCACTCCTCCCACTATGCCTCCATCTTACTCTCTTACCTGACTGGAGCAATGGGTTTTAAATCAGGCATCTGGCTGGGCTTTAATTTGCCTCAGGTATCCCCAATTGACCTTGTTGTAATCCCTGCTTAGTCTGCAGGGAACAGGGCCCTGATCATTCTAGGGCTTAGATATCTCCCTTCTGTACTCTCTGGCTGCTCACTAAGCCCTGCTGTCTCTCACCCTATCAAATCTAGAGTCCATTTCCTGCGCCAGTAATTCTAGTTCCTCCATTTTGTTACTCAGGCCCCCTGCATTAGTGTACAAACATCTTCGTTGTTTCTGCTTGACTTCACCCAAATTCCACCCAATTACATATAGTCATTCTACTGCCAATATCACCTTCCAGACTGTTAGTATCAATGGTACTGTACTATCTTTCTTCTTAATATCCATTCTCTTAACCACTCTTCTTCCTTTCTCCATTGCTGTATTCTCTTTTTCTTGATTTTCTTCCCAGGCAATATTAGAATCAGGTGTGTAGATTATATGAGCATTTCCCTACAATCTCCCTCAAGTTCCTAGGTTAAAGCTCTTTTAATCAATTGTGTCAATGTCCATCCCAGAAGTCTGTTTTCCTTCCTACCTAGGTGGAGTCTGTCCCATGAGAACAGTCCTTCCAGAGGTTGAACATTCCAAAGCCTTCCTTATAGCACCACTGCATGAGACATCTGTTGATCATCCTAATCTTGTTTTTCCTTCATTCTCCTACTCTAGGAGCAAGTAGAATCCAACTGACAATCACCTGAGTCTCCATTTCTTAAACATCTTCCCTAGCCTGGCACAGTCAACCTTGATGTGTTCCAGTGAGAATTTAGCTGTATCCAAGCACTAGCAGGGGGCTTCAGCTATATGTTGCATGCACAAGTAAAATGGGATCAAGAGAATTTTTATGATGGTTCTATATGCAAAATAGCTTCCTTTCATAGTGCACCATAATTGTAAGCAAAATACACAAAGCTAAGTGTACTAGCCTTTCAGATTTAAAATGTTAGGTTTAAATATTAAGAATTTTTTTTTTAATAACACACATGTGCACCCTTTGCTGTGTATAATAACCCCTTAGAAGCAAGATATTACCATCTTTTTACTTACAGATTTATGGAAATTTTCTTACAAAGAGGATCTGAGGTATTCAGCTCTCATATTCTGCTTTCCCTACATGTGAAGGACTCCCCTCGATCTCAGTGACATCTCCTGCATGTGAAAAGAAAGCAGAATATTAAAGGTGAATGCTACTGTGTGTGGCTTTGGAAAAAGAAACTGACATTATTTTGCTCCATCAAAGCCCCCATCCTGCATTCCTTGCTCACCCCAAACTCCCATAGAACAGCTCTGCTAATACCTTACACCTTGTGTACTCACCTACTGCTTTACAAAGCGAGTGCAAAATGGATGTATATTGCTAAACGTGTTAGCCAGTGGAGAATCAGGCTCCGAATGTTAAGAAGGAGGCATAATATCAGTGGGAAGGTGTTTCCCCATGAATAAGAGCTGGCATTATTTGAATTATGTATATCGATTCAAATTCTTTCAGTATAATAAAGGCGCTTGCTTTTTTGCAAAACGAGGGTTGTGTGGTTATTAGGCTAGAGTTTTAAAGAGCATTATCTCGTTGTGGTCCAGGAAGCCTGCTGAGAGTGGGTATTCTTTGGGTGCAAGCAGTTAATGGAAGCTACACTTCTGCTTGGTTCCTCTCCACTATTCACATTAGCACTGAGCAGACCAATAATCAAGGGGATATAATCTCAGAATTCTCAGTTGCTAAGGAAACCAATTAATCATCATCAGTGTGTTCAGCATGTTCACATGATCCTCCCAAGGCCTACAATTTTAGGTGGCCTGCTATTTCTTGTCAGCATGGGAGAAGGGAGCTGAGGAACTGGCAGTGAATGAAGTGTCGGTAGTTAAAGCTGTAATCACAATTTTGAGAGAGGAAATCAACACCTACTGTAGATGTCATGTTCACTTATGTGATAATGTTATATCATGCCAGCAACTGTGGCTTTATGCCACCATTCAGTGGGCAGCTTCATTAGATTAATTTATTGGATTGAAAATCCTTTCATACAGTGGGTGTTGATTTCCTCTCCCAAAATGCTGATTACAGCCTTATCAATTGACACTCCATTCTTTGTTTATCATATTGGCAGGTATTGGGCTAGACCGTCAGCTACTGTAAATCAGCAGAGCCTCATTAAAGTCAATGGAGCCATGCTGATTTACTTAAACTGCAGATCTGAGTCACTCTCCTTGCAAGTTTTCAAATCTTCCCAGAATAACTTGCAGAACAGCTGAATAGTACCAAAAACATTGACAAATTCTATAACATACAAGCACAGTCTGCAACAGTTGAGGCAGTTTGGCTAAGTTTACAGAATTTGTAACTGTTTTTAGATACCATTCAGCAGATCTAATCCAATGTCTGCAAACTTCAAAGAAGCCTGGAAGAAAGGAATTCTATACTGTGATTCTGATAGCAGGGGGGGAAGACAGAAATATAATCTAGTGGCTGTTAAATCCCGAGTTCTAATCCAGATCTCACACCAACTCCTATTCTGGTTTTGGATGGCTCTTAACCTCCTTGTCCCACTTCTCCCCCTCTGTAAAGTGAAGGCAATAATCATGCAGAGCTGTTGTGAGAATTAAATGGACAAAGCTTTATAAAATGCTTTGAATATTATACATAAATGATAAATATAGTTATAAAGGACTCTGGTATCCAAAGGTCAAAAGAAAAATAGGGAGAAAAGCTTTCCAATGATGATGGCACATAGGGGCCTGATCCTGTAAACTTTGACTCCCAGGATTAGCTAGTTGCCTTCACAGGGTCTATTCATTCACATAAGGGGTTGCAAGAGGATACCAGGTGTTCGGAGACTCTAATTAAAAATATTGGTGGTTAATTCGGAGGAACTGTTTTGTGTGCATGTTTGTTTTGTGATCACTGGCATTGTTCAGATTTTGGAAGCTCCAGATGGCACTGAAAAAACAATAGCTCCATCCGTAACCTTATGCACCTCCCTTCCAAAAGGAAGGGGGATCATACATTTCACAACAAAAGCAATCAGTTATTGTTCTCTGTGTTTTTTTTGCCTTCCCATTCCCTTCCAGACCAAAATAGGGCTCCCTAAAAACACCAACGGCAATTAGGTTTTTAATTTAGATAAAATACTGAATACCAAAGTTATTTAGAACTAGCCATTGTTGTGAAATTACAACAAAGTCAGTTGGTTGTTCGGTTTTTGGGGGTGGGGATCTAATATATAAGCAAAGCTTGAGCTCTTTCTTCAGGCTTTTCTTATAGTAGCTGCCTAACAAGAGCCAGAATGTCATAAATAGAAAATCTGTCCCAGAGGGTTCATTGACTGCACTCTCTCAATGACCATGATTTTCTCTGTCCAAGAGAAAGCTTTACACAGTTATTTACATGGTGTAGGAGAAAGCCCTGACATTGAGAGACATTTTCATCTCATTATCGAAATGTCTGGATTTTTATCTTTTTTCTCTGTTTGTGGTTAATAACTTAGTGACTGAATGAAGAGAAAAATAACAAGAAAAGAGAAATAAATCAGTTGATGCTACTTGTCTAGCTTTGTAAAGCCTTCCCAAGTCACTGAGACTGAGCATGAGAATTACACTGCTGGTGCTGTAATTGCAGTGCCCAGTGACACTCATGCCCCCATATGGAAAATATCAGAACAGCAGGATGTTAGCACAAGCTCTTAGAAGTGTTGTGCAGAAAAGCCAGTCTTCCATCCATCCCCATTCCCTAGAACTGAAAAAACCCACACATACCATATACCAGGACTGCAGATGAACCAATATTAAGTAACTAGTGATAAGGCACATACCAAAGCAAAATGCTCACCTCCTTTGGGGTATGCTCAATAATTATTCCAGAAGCATAACAGGGGGTCGCCAAGGAATGACTCTCCAGCAAATTATCAAGAGACATCTATGCCAGTATCAGGTGACCCCACTCTGCCTCCAGAAATGATATCAGTTTTGTTGTGTTGTCTGTATAAGATAGATTCTAAACTCATCAGGGCAAGGACCTTGTCTCCTGATTTATCTATAAAGCACCAGACACACATGTGCTGCTGTGTTGTAATAATAAAATAAATTGTATCGCCTCAGAGGAATGCAGGACCCCTCACAGTGGCATCCACACGTAGAGATTTGATACCAAAGTGGGAGCCCCAAAGTAGCAGTGTACAAAATGGATTCTATCTCACTGACCTATCAGCAGTTCTAAAGCGAACATCACCCTATTCCTCTTAGGCACAGTAACGTGCTTATGATTCAGAGTGAAAGCGATCCGAACAAAAAACTCAGTTCACCTGGCCATTGTTTATTGTATTCGGAAGTCTTGCATTGTATCTTGCAAGGATTTTGCTGTACTTAGAAAGCAGCCTGGGAAACAGGAAGAGGAAAAGAGAGTATTTTTTTTCTGGGTAGGAGAAGGATTTTAAAAGAATGGTTGCCTAGTCTGAGGGGGGCATAACAGAAGACTGAAAGATTGGAACTTGTAAAGAAGAGAGCCACAAGCAATATGACCTGGGTATAGTGTTTCAAAACCTTCAATCCCATGCATTCTAAATTCATGCCCATTAGTGACTAGAATCATGATTACAATTCTTCTAATATGAAACTATTAATAATATAATTGTCTTCTTGATGTCATTTTATTATACTTGAATAATCACATCTTACAAAGATATCCAGAGCTAAGAATGACAAACATTTTTGAACTCCTCATTATTTATAAATCCCTCTGACTCTTGTAAATACATTTTTATTTCCCCCCTGAGTTTATCTTTCTATTTGGCAAACATTGATTTTTTTTTTCATGTTTTTTCCAGTGAACCTTGAAATTAAAATGTCTTTTTTTGTTTAATTTCTTTTTTGCACACTGGACTCATTGTCAGCACAGCAAGAGCAAGTTGTATTGTGAGCTGACTGCTGCTTCAAAGCCAATAAGGAAAAGAGGTGATCACAAAATATTGTTTTTATGTAGGTCCTCCAAAATAGCAAGTATTGTTTTTTCTCCCTCAGGAATGAAGAATTATTTAAAAAATATATTTAGAGTCCAGGGAATGTTTTTGTGACATTATACCAGTTTTAAAATAGGTAGTATTCTTTGCCTCTTTCAATAGAAAAACATTAAGGAAATTTATAAATATAATGTAAACTGTAGTAGTCAAATCTCATCACATTATTATTTTAATCAATTACTTTCTGTGCCTTTTATTAATAGTAAAGTGTAATTAAGAAAGAAAAATATTTTAGGAGATACTGAGTTTGACACAGTGTTTTTCAGTTATTACGGAATAATTATCCACAGCATTATCCTGAGCAATGGGGGGAGGGAGATATTACTACTAAATAGCCAAGAAAAGTGGGGGCACGATTGGTCACAAAATCAAAGCTTAAATGATGGTAAAGTTGTTGGCCAGAGAACACGGGTATTTTTGTGTGTTGAGCTAGCCTGATGTGATTGCCAGAAATGTAAGGTATTTTGCCACCTTCATAATAGAAGACTAAAATGAAACCCTTCATAAATTAAAAGGATTTGTTCTAGCTTTGTGACTTAGGGTTATACATTATCTTAGGCAAGAATAACCAAATATGTTCAAAGGGTAAAGTGCAAGCAGTAAGTGTTTAAAGCGGCAAGAGCCGTGTTAAAAAAAGTCTTTACAAATGGATTCTTCTGGGTTATAATAAACTATGAATTGAAAAAGGTTAATTGACAAAATGATACGAGTCTAATGCCATGTCTGCAGTAGCAATCATAGTGGAATTCGTAATGCAGAGGTTTTGCTATACTGACAATTATGTTTATTCAAAAAGGCTCCAGTTACTTTCTCAGTCTGTTTAAATAATGATAATTAATTATAGATTTACAAGCTGTTTCTGGTCAGATGTAGGTATCTGTAAGCACTGCTCCTGGAACATCAGATCACTTGTTTTAATATAGGAAACAACTGTCCATATGCAGAGCAGGGCAGGTTTGTTATCAGCACGGAGAAGACCACAGAATGAACTGACCTAGACCTTTGTCTTTACCTTCATCTGAATCAAAACAGCAGTTAGAGTAATCATAACTACCCCCCTTTATATCTGGTGCTCAGCTTTGCCTTGAATTTGCCTGGTTTAGGCTCAAATCTCATTGTTGCTGAACTTTTTCACCTATAGATATGATCTTCTTTCCCCCAAACTTTACTGCTCATTCATTGTAAGGTTGTGTTAAAAGAGGTACCTCAATGCCAACACACAGGAAGCATTTAAAAAATAATAAACATTCAATGTAGTCTCTTCCATGTCTGGAATATCTTCAGTAGCAAGGATAATCTTGTCGTGAATTGAGGGATTTCGCTTTTGAAAGATTTCCTGACCTGATATTAGGTCAAATGAGACTTGGTTAAAACAACATCTACTTAACAGGGTGACAAATGGAGTTACTGATATTCTCTCTTTTGCAGAAGGGATTTGCCAAAAACCTGCTGAGTCAATTAGTTTGGGGATTACAGTGGAACCGCACCCACCCATGTTTTCTACAGGTTGTATTTAAAAAAAATAAAAGGCAGTCCAGCTCTCCCTCCCTATCTCTTAGCAAAGATTAATAACAGAGGGCTAGATTAACAGCAGTGGGTTATGGGTTTTTTGTTTGTTTTTTAAACAAAACATGCTACAGTACAAACTAGTTATGGATTTATTTTACCTTTAAAAAGAAAACTGCTCTACTCAAAATAAGTGAGTAAAGAGCATTATTTCCGAGTGCCAAAAAGTGCGCTGGTCACTGATGCTCACATTTCTCATAACGTGATCAAATTGAGTAATTCTCAGAGGGTCCCCCAGTCATTGGTACAAATGAGCAAGGTTTGACTGTGATTTGGCTTATGACATTGCAGCTGATGGCTGGCCAAATGCAGGATGCACTCCTTCAGAATTATACTGCAATTCAGATGCAGCTCCTTTAGAATTCTACTATCTCTTCCCATCAAAAAGAGGCGGTGGTAGTGCTTTCATGGAGTTTTCTCTCTTTCTCCTTTAAGGCTGAAGCCCTTGCCTCTGCTGTTTTCTTGGTTGCTATGCTATAGTTCCCCTCCCTTCCCCTTGTTGCTATGCAGCAAATCCAGAGCTGAAGATGAACCTCTCCTCATGCTTTTGTTTAGAAATGGGTTTATGCCAGGACATTGGCTCCAAGTCCCTCATACTCTGAGGTTTGGCTCTGGATCTGAACTTGGCAGCTCTGGCCCATATATCTATAAACTGGAGCTGAACCGACATGAATTTTAGAGAACCACAACAATTAGAAAGGGATGAATGGTTTGTTGAAGACATGCAGTGCTTCTCCAAGAGATTTGTTAGTCAAATTCATCTGTTCCATAAGAGACTATTATTAAAAGACAAATTGGTCATTTATATGGGTGTGGATATCTTAAATTTTGTATATTTTCAGATTTTGATTCTGGTCAATATAGTGGAAACAGACAAAAAGAAGTGAAGGATAAATTTTTGGAAAGTGATTTGAAGTGAAAGGTTAAGACGACGACTATAGAGGGACTGCCACAAATGTAATAGCTAATTCTCTTTTGGTCTAGCAATCTAGGCCTGGATTTTGGCCCCAGCTACACCCTTCTCCTCCCTAGCCCCCATGCTCCCCAGCAACATAAAGGAGCTACAATGGGCTTGGTGGAAGAGTAGCACAAGACAGATATTAATAGATGTAGTCAGTATGCTTTGCAGGCTCTGGGAGCAGGGCAACGGGTGGGAAAGAGCCTACTCCTAATGCTGAGACTCACAGGATTCTCAGCTTCAGAGCTGCACTCGGACAACTGTGGAGAGGCTGATAAGTGAGAGCAGGAGCTGGGGCTGTTCTGACTCACATTAGCAACCATGTCATAATGACTTGAGTGTGATTGTAGTGTCAAACCACCTTTGCTCAACCTCTTCCTGAAATACACCAAAATCTAGCCTCTACACTCTATGTTAGCTAGTTTGGCGGTAATAGACAGGGAAATGTAGATATCGGTAAAAATATAGTGTCATAATACAGATCATTGCTTGAACTTCTGTATGCAATTGGAAGGGTTGTTTTTAAAATGTGCAAAATTTCACAAATAATTCCAGCACTGCAATGGTTTTACTTGCAATAATACTTCCTATTCAATGTCTGTGTGAAATTTTTATCAAATTTGTAATCACACTAGTTACTCATTAGTTAATAATAATCATTTCCCCAAGTGTGGATTGTACCTTCTACAGGATAGCAAGGGGATCATGGAAGGTAAATTTTTCCATGGAAAGATGGCAGAAGGTGCAACCAGTTTTTCTTCCTGAAGTTGGGTTTTAGCTTTCAAAAGTTTAGAAAAGGCTGCTATACAGTACTGAAGAACTTCATGGCTCTGGAAACCAGTAAAAGAATACAAAGCCTTTCACCACTGAACCATTCAAACTCAGCCCAAGTTCATGGTGTTCATCTGATGGTTGCTTTGTGACCTAAGTGAAATCAATCTATGATATTATTTCAGGTCCCAGGGACTGTGTATGCAAAATCCACCCCAGCAGATACTCTTGTTGGCAATCTGATCAGCGGCACAAAAGACTGAACATAGCTAAAGTTGAACAACTTTCTCACTCTTAAGCCATGTTTACACTACAGGGACTGTAGAGGCACAGCTGTGGCATTATACCTCTGCAAACATAACCCTGTAGTGTAGACACAGTCTACAGAGAGAGAAGAGTTTTACCATTACTGTAGGATTGCGATTTCCCCAACTGATAGTAGCGATGCCAATCTACACTGTTGGTTAGGACAGCATAGCTATAGAGCTCCTAGATGGCGATTTTTCACACCCTTGAGAACCGTAGGAATGTTGAACTAAATTTTAAATGTAGACTAAGCCTTTATAGTGTTCTCATGGGTCAGAGTTGAAGTGCACTGGTGGAATAATATATGGAAGTTAACACTGCCGTTACCAGTTCTATGTCTAACTAGAGGATTTTCATTCCCAAAACACCAATCTGGCACCTTTTTCAGCAATAAATTCATATTTAAAAAGAAATACAGTACAGTATTCATTAATAACCCACATTCCCATGTCATTATATTCAATGATACCTAATTATGATAGTAAATACTTTGGGGATTTAAAATTTATTTGCTAAATAAGCAAGTTTGAGATTTATAGTTATGTAATTAATTATTCATGAGTAATTATGGTCATACTTACCCAAAATAATTCACACTAACTATGAGGCAAAAAAATAGCAACAGGAAAATAATTTAGGTTGTACTGACCTGTATTCTCCAGCTGTACAAGTAAACCACAAAAGGATGGTAGAATCCTTTAAAAGAACTCATTGGCTGCATAGAACAAATACTGTGCAGAACAGCTCTCCCCGTCCCAATCCCTTTTTTTTTTTTTAATCAGTTAAGGGTCCATTTCCCAACAAGATTAATAAAAAATAATGCAGTGAAATACAATGCTGTCACTCAGGAGAATATCCAGTGTTGGGTCACACTCCAAAATTCAAAACACCCATTACTTTTTTGCTATAGATCACACAAATACTCAAGCCTACATGAAAACTACATAGTGCTACAGAGAAACTTCTCTCGCATATAAATTATAAGTAGATATAAAGTATGTGTTTGGCTTATTGTATTTTTTTAATATAAGAGGGAGGAAGTGATGTCATGAGAATTATCCTGACGAGTGATTTACGGCACCTTATATTTTTATTCCCCCCAGCATTCAAATGATTTTCTCTAGCAAAGTACATGTGACCTCACAAGTGACAATTAGGAAGAGCCACTCTGAGAGAAGCTGGATCAAATTTGGGTTAACTGTTCAAATTCTACCAAACCCAAATTGTGTCACTGTGGGATGATCTTCATGTCATGAAGCAAATACTATACCATTGTGGCTCTAGCTTAGAAGCCAGTGTTCTGAGAACAACAGAGCATGCAATCCTTTGATCTGGCTACAGGGAAGCAGCTAACCTCTTCCACATGCTCCATCATCGGGCTTTCTGAAAGCAATAGACATGGTGTGTGATGCACTGTCCAGTTTGGCCAGCTCAAACTCACCACACTGGATCTGGCTTGGCCTTTTTTCCAAACTATTCACACAACCCTACTAAAACCTCCCCAAACATGAGCAACTTGGTCCACAGTGAATTAGTTCCTTGGTGGACACTATCATTACATTTTATCCTCTGGAGCTCAGCACAAAAGTCTCATCACCAATAAATGCTTTTTTCTCCAAAATATCTTCCCCCTAAGCAGAAACAAAATAGTGGGTTTTAATATATAGTTGTCCTTTCAACTATCAAAGGTTAAATTTTTCTGATTCACTAAAGATACCCATGTATTGTGCTGGCAAATATCAATCTCACCTTAGGAATATTTGGAAAAACAGAGACATTTTGCAAAATGTATGGATTTGGGGCATGAAAACTGAGAACTAGAACTAGAAAACTAAGTAGAGCTGTGACAGCATCTGCTGCAGCAGCTGTAGCAAGATCATCTGGAGAAAAAAGGGTAGAAAAATTAAGAAGAGGGGAGATGAGCATAGGGAAACCATATGTCTACTTCCAGAGGGGTAGCCGTGCATCTGACGAAGTGGGTTATAGTCCACGAAAGCTTATGCCGAAGAAAATCTGTTAGTCTATAAGGTGCCACAGGACTCTCGTTGTTTTTTTCATATGTCTACTGTGGCTCCTCTCTCTCCTGGATCCCTTTCCCAACCCAACCTAAAGAAAACAATGGTAAATTCTATAAAGAGATCATGGCATACTTTTAAATTGTGCATCTCCCTAATCTACTCTTTCTGTGATTTAGTCATTACTGGGATCACTAGACTATTTCACCAACTCCTCTTCCACTCAAAATGAAGAAGTGCTATGAATATGGCCATGATGCAGAAACTCCTCCACTCTTATGAAACTAAAAATGCCCTGTGACTTAGTGGTGAAATTTTAGCACTTAAATGTTCAAACTCATGCACACCATATGACTCCCCACTGATTTTTATAGATGTTTTCTGCAAAATCATTACCTGATGGGTATATGGTCAAATATTTTTCTAAGCTTGCTTTCTTGATCTTTTATGGAGGCTTATTGCCATCGGGTGCATTCAGGCTTGTAATGAAGACCAGTAAACATGGGAAGTGGTAAAAAAAATCCCCAAACCTTTTGATACAGTGCTCATAATCCCAAGCAGTTTGTCCACCTAAGTTTACCACGTGCCTGACTCTATACTGGTACTCTGCTGGGCCAAATTCTGTTCTCACATACACTCATATAAATCTGTAGTAACTCCATTGATGTCAACAGTGTTACTCTAGGTTTGCACCAGTGTACCTAAGTGTAGAAGTGGCTCTAAATCCTCAATATCTTAAAAAAAGAAAGCTGACTTTTAGGGTTCAAGCGAGTTTTAATAGCCAGCTGGTTCTCCAGCTTTTTAAGGTGATGCAGATTGGATATTTGAATAGATTATGGAATCTGACACGGAAGCAGGCAACTCAAACTGAGACATGAGGGACCTCAAGCATAAGCAGAGTCTGTCCCCAGAGTCTTAGAACACAGGAGCAAAGTGACCATAAATCCACCATTCAGACAACTGAAAGCAAGTCATCTGCCTTTGCCCTGCACTTCATCTCAGCCACTTCCTCTCTTTTCACACATAGCCAAATGCTTTCTAAATCAAAGGTTCGTTGAAGACAATCAACAGTCAGATGGTTCTGAAAGGCAAAGGTGCTTCTCAGACAAACACCGGAAAATCACACAATCTCATTTTTAGAAAACAAGCAAAAATCTAGAGTTGATCCAGACAAATACCTCAGAGTCCAGAGATATTCTAAAGCACTTGCTTATGCGGGGCTTTTGCTTACTCTGCCACCATGTTCTAATGTTTTACAGAGATACACTATTTTGCAGTATTTCCTGGTGGATCACCATCCCGTCAGCCAACCCTGTGACACAGCCACCTATTAAACACCACTTTTGCAGGGTTAACACACAAACATGGCTGCCCATCCCAGTGTTATATTTCTAATGTATAAGAAGGGGGTGGTGATAAGCCAGATATTTCAGTCCCAGCCTATCTCCACTTAAAAAAAAAAAAAGAGTGAGAAAGGAAAAAAAAGGGGAAAAAATCCTGTTCATGACTTTACATTCATAAATACTCTCAGAATGTCAAGGGATTTTTTTCCCCCATCAATTCATTAGATCTGCTTCCATGAATTATTTATATGCAGTGCTAAAAATGGTTCTGAAACATTACAAGAATTCAATATCAGTTTTCACACTAGGATTTCATCATTTTAGCACGGGAGCATAATAGCCTAATGCAATACTAATACAATATGGTGCTAATAGGGTACAATGAGAGTTGTCTCTAATATGCAAACATTTCCATGTTGCATTATTATTTCTTTTAAGTTAATATGATATGGTGATAATATGATGAAATGAATTAGCTTCATTTCATTGTCTGCATGAACTGCGTGTATTAAAAGAATATTCTCCCCTCCCCTTTGAACTTACTTGGAATGAGCTTGAAAATTTACCCTGTAGTTATGCTTATGTTAATGAGGCTGTTTAGTAGGAAACATTCCTGCTGTTGCTTAGCCAAGTGGAGAAAGAATAGATGCATGTCACTTGTTTTTGGAATGAGAGTTCTCCTGTACTGCTTTGAAAGCTTCTGTCCTAAACACGTTTGCTTTCAGGATTTTCCACTAACTCATAGCTTCAATGCGCATTTATGATATAGTCCACGATCAATGTTATTTGGGGCCAATTGTATGTAATATTATCTTGTGTCTTTCCATTAGAGACAAGCCAACACATATTCATTTTCTTTTTCTCTCTCTCACACACACACATATTTCCTCCCTTTTCCCCTCTATCCCGCCATCCAGCCACTTTGGCTATGTCTACACTGGCAAGTTAGTTCGAATTAAGGAGGCTTAATTCGAACTAACTAAAGCCATGGCTACACTGGCAAGTTAGTTCGAATTAAGGAGGCTTAATTCGAACTAACTAAAGCCATGGCTACACTAGGCTTTAGTTAGTTCGAATTAAGGGCTTCCTTAATTCAAACTAATAAGTTCGAATAGGGTATTCGAACTAAAGGGTTAATTTGAACTAACTAGTTCGAATTAACCAATGTGGCCATGTTAGTTCGAACTAATTTCTTAGTTCAAATTAACCGGTCATTGAAATGAATGGGGATTGCTAATTCAAACTAAGTTTTCCTAGTTCAAATTAAACTAATTTGAACTAACTAAAATTAGTTCGAATTAGTTAGTTCGAACTAACTAATTCAAACTAATTTTAGCAAGTGTAGACATAGCCTTTGAGTTAGCCACCTAAATAAAGGCCAGAAAAGAAACTAGATGGCACTATAGGATAACACACGATGTGCAATGGGGTTGTAGTCTGAAAATCTGGATCCAGACCTAGTGATAGGTGAACCTTAGAAAGGATCAGAGGCTCAGTTTATTTAGGAGATGCATCCAGAAGTGCAGAAACATCTCCAAATTGTAACAAAAACCTTACTCAGGAATGCTCCCTTCTTTCAAACAAGCCTGTACAATTCTCTTCATTTCAAACTGTCCAGCAGATGACTCAATCAAGGTGATCCTTCACAGGGACATCCAGAGTTGTGAGGCTACCACCTTTCATTAGCATGAGGCAGTCCTGTCTGTGCCTGACCTGCCTTTCATGAGCCCAAGCCTGCTGGCAGCCTGCCTACCCTGATGAGTCCTTTGTTCTTCACCTGTAAAACAGGGTTGTTCCCCACCTACAACTGCTCCCAGCTCTTTTCCTCTTCCCATTTATTTTCCTTCTGAAATCCCCTCGATCTCTTCATTAGCTCTTGACTCAGGTCTGGTCTACACTACCAACCTCTATCAGGATAACGACATAGTTATAGGAAGCTAAGCCCCACTCATGCAGACAGAGCTGTGTCAATGGTAGGGTGTCACTCACCAACATAGCAACCGCTTCTCAGGGAAGTAAATCAACTGTGCTGATGAGATAGTTCTGTCCCATCGGTGTAAAGCTCTTCATTAAAGCACTACAGTGGGACAGCTGTGCCAGTGCAGCATTCTAAGTGTAGACTTGCTCTCAGTCTGCAAAGCAGCTTCCACAGTAAGACACGCAATACGCAATGGTCAGTTACGGAGACAAGTATTGCCCAACACTTGACTGGTAAAATCTGACATACGGCATGGTACTTCTGGGTTGACCTGCCTCTGACTAAAAAGCCTTAAGAACATGATTTCCAATATATGTATTTCCTTACATATTCTCTGCACATATATTTTGCAAAGATTATGAAAACTGGTGTGAGACAGGCTTGCAATAGAAACCTTACAGAACACACATGTTGGCCTAGACTGTAAATATAGATTCGCCCTGTAACACTTCTGCACCACTGTGGTCAAGGGTCAAGAGACCCTTGGGTCACAGTCCATCCTGTATTCATATTGTAACCCCTCGTGCAGTTAAGCCATGATTATTCTTGCTTTCTCTTCCCCAAACTGTGTGGTGTCCCTCCCAGCCTCCTTCCCATTACTGGTTCCTATTTACAGTACAATTGAGTGGGCACATTTCCCAAAGTCTGTCCTCTAGCTGCTTTCATGCTGCACAGCACCTAGCAGGTCTGCAGATTTACTATTTACAACCATGGGGGCAACCATTCACTGGTCCTGATTAGAAACTTTTTCTTCCTGGTGGTAATGATCCCTGATATCTCACAGCAATACTTGGACTACTTAAGAGTGCATTTCAAAGTCCCCTTCAGTTCTCTGCTGTGACAGCTGAGCCATGCAGTGATGTGTGGGCATCATCTCTGATGTCCTACTGCTGCTCTGCAGCCCAGTACTGGAATGTGAGCTACATAGGCAGTGGCATTGAAAAAGTTTCCCCCACATGGCCTGTTTCTCTGGAAGAGCTATTCTATTAATTTAAACATGTATTTCTGGAATTTCTTTGATTTTAGTTGGTAATTTTTCTGAATTGGATAGTATCTCAGGAACCACAGTGGCGGACCTCTTTACACGCACTTATGGTATTGGAGACTGTACCTTTAAGGGCTGAGCTGTCCAGACACAGCGTCTGGGTGGGGCACTCTGAAATTTTAATTGTTATGCACAGCCAATTGAAACTGGACACAGACTGAAGCAGGGTTCTTGCAAGTGCTTTCAGCACTGAACATAGCACACATTGTAGCTGAAAGGTTTAGATTTACCATTAAGCCTGTTTCAGGTTGTGTCTGTGAAAGGGCTAAAACTAAGAGCATGGAACCTGGGGGAAGAGAATCTCAAAAGCTCTCCAACCCCATTTTCTAGCTGGCATACCTAGGTGACTGGCTTAAAATACCTGAGATCTACAAAATTTATCACTAACTTCACTGTGGTCCAAAGAAGCAAGCACAGAACTGGGCCACAGGAACTCCTGGTACTGAGTTTCTTTTACACTAAGGAGCATTAAGGTTGGGCTTCATAGTCCCCAACTTTTAGGTGCCCTCCCTCCATGGAATTCACACTACAAGTTAGGTGTCCAGACTCCCTGTCTAACACATGGGGAGGGTTAGATGCCTGAAAAAAAGAATTCACAGAAGCCAGCACACTGAGTGGAGAGCTACCTAAGTCAGCCAGGAGAAAACACCAAGGCCTAGCCCCTCAGAGAAAATTAAGTGCCTAGCTCCAGGCTGCGAGCAGCATCTATCTCTTCTAGGCATTGTGTGGGGCCTCATCTGGCTGATGTGCTGCAAGACTGCCTCTGAGGACATCTCCCAGATTGGGCCCTGCGGGTGAGATGGATGGGGGTGGGAAACCCTACTTGGTGAATATGCTGAGGTTTAGGTATGAGTTAAGATGTGAGGCTGAGCTGCTCGGTGGTGTCATGACTTAGGCAGCTGGGTACATGCCTATCAGCAGAAATTTAAGTACCTTCCTAAGTGATGTTACCGGGGAAACTTAGGGGCCAAGGGAATTAGGCACCCACAGAATTAGGTAGCAGCTGAGCAGGGGCTTTTTCAATGCCAGTAACGCCTAAATGTTGGGTTTAGGTCCCTGAAGGGGCCATTAGGTGCTTACCACCCCTTTGTGAATCTATCCCTAAAGCTCTTATACATGACATTAGTGTAGACAGGAATCAAGACCACTTCCTCTTCCAAGCATGGCCACTGACTTGCTGTGTGGCCTTGAGCAAGTCATTTAGGGGCTGCTCCTGCTCTCCTCAAAGACAACTGGAATATTGCTGTTGATTTAGTTGGAGTCAGGCATGGATCACTTTCTCCTCCATGTTTCTGTTTCCCCACCTATAAATTGATGATGACAGCACTTTTCCGCCACACACCAGTGTTGTGAGAATTCAATTAGCTGATGTTTCTACAGCCTTTACATGATGTAAAGTTCAATAACACCACTCATTATTACTTTCTCACTTGGGAAGTTGAGGAGAAGGACGACTAAGGAAAGATGCATGAACTAGAAGCCGGGTCCTGCAGAGCCTGGGATGGCTGACATTCCCAGAGTGCCACCAAGGGACCATATAGCACCCCAGCCAGGGAGCCCCATCGAGAATAGCTATCACAGGACGTACCTCCCAAGGGCTCTAAGAAACAGTACCCTTCCCTGTGGCCCATTGATTGTCAAAGAACACTATTTAACCTTGGCAGGTAATCCAGGAAGTTGTCAACCACATAGACTTCAGGCCTGTTCTGACTCCAGAACGCACTTCATTTCCTGATTTCTAGCCTCTGAACCTAGCCTGACTCTTGCTTCCTGACTGTAGCCTGGTATCATCTCTGGTTTCTGACCCTGTCTCTTGCCTATTGAGAACCTGGCTCTAGCGATTCCTCTGAGTCCTGCTCACCAGCTACAGTCCGTAGTGAGAATCAAGATGCTCCCAGCCCATCCTCACACAATCTTCAGATAACAACTTGATTGAATTCAAGTTCATATTTATAGGACCATCAGTTTGTATGAAGTTACCCAGTAAAATCTTAAAAGTCAGGCTTACAACACACGGTACAATACTGAAAACCTTCCTGAATGTGATGGGTCTTTAAAATGTCATAAATAAAAGGCTCTGGTGTTGTGTGTGTATTTTTTTAATGATCAGATTTCTAAAGCAACTGTATATAATTCCTTGTATAATCAGAGCTTAAACTTAGAAGAAACTCATATGAATGACATTTCTTCTCTGTTTTGAATGCGGATTATTTTTAAGAGGATATGGGACCTGGAAGTATTTCAATAGGCCTGATATTTAAAGCACATTTAATGGCATTTATATTTTAATCTTCTTATTGACTAAACTTTAAAGAAAGCTGCAAGTAATTCAGCAATGATTAAAATAATTAGAAATTCTTTAACAGTAGTAAAATGAGCAAAGATAATTGTTCAGTTGATTCTTGAACATTATGAAGAGAAGGCTGATTATTAGGGCATCAGTAAGCACTGCCTTCCACATCTAATATTTGGAGAAGAGTGATCTTGGGAACTCATTTTCCAAATATTGTTAAAACTTGGTGCTTCATGTAAACCTAGACCTTCATGAGACACTGGAATAATCAGTCACAATGATTCAAATGAACAAAAGTCTTTGTAACTGAGCTGATGAAGAGAAATCATTCTGGGGGGAGATGGAGGATTGTAGGGGGTGAGGGTGTGCTAGTCAAGAGATTCGGGTAGCTTTCATTCTGTGATTTCTAGCCTAAATGCAAAATGAGACAATGCAAGTTCTCTCATGAGAGAACAACTCATGCTGCAGACCTAGTGCGGCAACTTTTCCTAAACTTTGAAGTTCTAGGGCCAGATTATTTTCTTAATTATATTGCTGTAATCCCACTGACTTGGTAGCAGCGTAAATGAGAGGAGCATCTGCCACTTCATCCTGCTCCCATGAACTCAATGGCAAAATGCCCATTGACTTGGAGAGGAACAGGATTGAGGTTTTGTTTCCTACAGTTTATATGAACTCCTTCTCTGCATCAGTCCTGAAACCATCTGCAGTCGGCTTTCTGTTTATTGTTCTTCTCACAAATGCCTAGCCCCAGGAGCAAGGAGCTACTTCCTTAGAAGTGTAGGTATTAATTAGCATTGAACCTGTTTAACCCTCATGCTCTTTCATACAGCTTCATAATGAATCCAAAGCAACTTCAAGTTGTAGCACAATTATTATTTTCCTAGATTAGAGCATATATTAGTTCTCCTGAAATTAAAATCAATGCTCTACCAAATGCCTCTTTCCAAAGAAACCATATTCTCGGGCACTTTCTCTCAACCTTTTTGGCTTGAGGGCCACAGATATCATTCTTACAACCTTGAAGGACCACCAGTCTCTGCCAACAAGCCGCCCCACCTGCAGCCAGACAGGAGGAGTTCAGTAAGGAGGCTGCAGCAGGAAAACTGCATGTGTCCTGTAGCTCCATGTGCTCCACCTGGGTCCCTAGGCAGTGGCTCCTCCCTTCTGCAGTGAGAGGGACAGAAGATCAGTCCACCCCTCCCTCTGGCTCCAGCAGGGACCCCAGCACCTAGGGACCAGGCAGAGCGCTTTGTTCTCTGCTGGAGCCGAGGAGGAAAGCACTGATCTCCCATCCCTTGGCTGCAGGAAGGAGCCTGCACAGTCTTTTAGCCCACAGAAACACGCTCCACCTGTGTGCTTAGGCAGCGGCCTCCTTCTGCAGCCAGAGAGAAGGAAGCTGTAGGCCACTTTGAAAGCCTCCATGGGCCATTTCTAGCCCCTGGTCCACAGAATGGAAATCATTCTTCTAGGGTTTATTGCCACATCTGCATGAAGAATTTGGGGTATATGAGATAGGAGGCAATATCATTTTTAGGTATCCTGTTCACACTGCTTTCTAAAGTAATCCTCTAAACAGGAACTAAATTGGAAGGAGGGCTGAAATGGTGATATTCTGCAAACAAAAATCACTTGCTGTCTCTCATATTTACAGCACTACCTTCCCAGTTCCAATTTCTTTCACAGAAAAGCTACAAGGTGGATATTTTTATAATCACCACTTGTCATGATACTTCCACAAGCCAAAATATTTTTTAGCCTATAGAAGTTTGTTAAATTCAAAAAAGCAGGATGCCTATTGGCAAATGTTTAATTCTAGTCCCCACTTTGTGTGATATACTTCCTCTTTGCAGAAATTTATGTTTTGTAGAGGTTTGTCCAGAGACAAACCTCCAATTGTGGATTTGAAAGAGTTGGCAAGATCTTGCATGGAGAGTGAGGTTGGAGAAGATTTTAGGAAGAAGTCAAAGGTAACAAAATACAGCCATAATTACACCAAGAATCTAGGTAGTGTTTTTAAAATATATTAGAGAACACAAATACTGAACATTTTTTAAAGCATTTTACACCTAGATTAGACAGTTGCAATTGTGTTTAAAACATGTTGGCGGTGTCTGGTCCGCACTGTGCTCCCCCCTTGGGAGCATCTAGTTCTTGGCACTTCATTTATAATCACTTAGTCAGTATGACAATGGTTGTACAGCACTCTAAGCCATGACATGCTCATTAATAGAACTGTGCAATAACCAGAGGTCTCGGGCTTCAGAAGTCTCATGCAAAGCTTTTTGTTGTTGTGTAGATTTGGAGCTCTTTATTATTCAGTTTGAAATTAAAGGAGGGTAATGCATATCAACATGGGGTTATAGAAAATAGATCTTCTCAAAGGAGCTAGATTTTTTTTATGAGATTGCAAAGTTAGGTTGATAAAAGTGATAGTGCAGTCATAATATACCTAGACATCTCTAAGGCATTTGAGTTGGTACAGCACAACATTCCATTTTTAAAAAACTAGAAAGCTATAACATGGTACTCATTAAATGGATTAAAAACAGTCTAACCGAGGTCTCAAAACCCAACTGTAAATTGTGTATGGTCATTGAATATGTGTGTTTCCAGTGGGTCCAGCAGGGATAGGTTCTTGGCCCTACACTATTTAACATTTTTATGAATGACCTAGAAGAAAACATATCACCACAGATAAAGTTTGAAGATGACACAAACATTGGGGGAGTGGTAAATAATGAAGCGGACAAGTCACCAAGTCAGAGTGATCTGGATCATTTAGTAGAGTGCAGCTAAACAAGAGCTTCCAATGTGATGCTGTGACCAAAAAAAGCTAAGGCAATCCCAAGATATATAAACAAAGGAATCTCAAGTAGGAGTAGCAGGGTTATTTTCTCTCTATATTTGGCACTAGTACGACTGCTGTTGGCATATGGTGTCCAGTTCTGGTGCCCACAGTTCAAACAGGATGTTGATAAAATTGGACAGCATTCAGAGAAGAACCTTTAGAATGATTAAAGACCATGCCTTATAGTGACAGAGTCAAAGATCTCCATAAATTTAGCTTAAAGAGATTAAGGCATGACTTGATTACAGTCTATAAGTATCTATATGGGGAACAAATGTTTAATAATAGGGATAATATAATCCAATGGCTGGAAATTGAAGCTAGACAAATTTAGACTAGACATAAGACACATTTTCAACAGTGAGGGTAATTAACCATTGGAAAGCTTACAAAGGGTTGTGGTGAATTCTCCATCACTGACCATTTTAAAATCAAGATTGTATGTTTTCTAAAAGACATGCTCTAGGAATTACTTAGGGGAATTTCTACAGTCTGTGTTATGCAGGAGGTCAGACTATATGATCACAATGGTCTCTTCTGTACTTGGAATCTATGAAAAAAAAATTGTCTAGAAGGAAAAGCTGATTGCATTGATAACACAAATGATTAGTTCAACCATACATAAAATCCCAGCTTTCTGTTATAGCCTCTGCTTTTACATCAGGAATAATAGAAGCACCTATATGCTGTTTCCTACCACAGCCAAGGTTACAGAGTATATACCACTAGCCTCAGCAAGCCTTGGCTTGCCAAACCTCATATTTCAAGGTGAAAAGATTTAACCCCTCAAGTTTCATGTTTTTAAAAGTATGAGTGGACATTTATTTCTACACTAGCAGACATGATCCTGCAAAACATTCACCTGTGAGTAATCCTAGCTCACATGAGTAATCTTCAGTGGCTTTGTTAAAATTAGTATTTCTTACTCACACAAGTAAACATGGCAAAATTGGACCATTCATTACTAAACTGTGGAAATCAAAGGTACTTAGCTTTACCAGTGCTATTGCCCCATTACATGTGGAAAACAATTCCAACCATCAGGAATAATTATAAACAAAGCCCAGCTAATTACACAAGACTTTCTCAGCTGCCCTAATTATGGCTCAGTTCAATACTATTTGCTTGCTTTTTTTGTTTTAGTTTTTTAATTGTGAATAGATTTAGAAGAAACTTGTCTGGCAAACAAATAATGAGATCAGTGTTCCAGAAGGAATCTGATTAATAAAATTATTTACCAATCATTTATTTTCCCTGATTTATATAATTCTTGCCTCTGCTCTGGCACAGGAATAGACGAATGTGAATTGTTAAGTGTACATTTGCAAAAAAGACATCTTTCCCTGCCCCAAAGATCCTACAATTAAAAGGCACACTACTCCACTGAGGATGCAGAGGATCATGGCCTTAGTCAGACAACTCTGATAACCTGGGGAAATAGTTCAGGCAGTTGAAGAGACTAATGCCCCAATAGCGCAATGAGGTAGTTGCTAGTGCTCACTCATCCTCATTGACTTCAGTAGGACAACTCACAAGGTCTACAGTTAAACATGTCTGGAAAAGTCTGCGAAGGTCAGGATCTATCTCTAATAGAGAATGGTTTGGGCCTGAGCAGGTGTGGAAAGCAAAGCATTAATGCTGCAATGAGTTCCACCTATGCCTGGAATCTATTTTCTTCAGTAGGGATCCACGTGCATAGAGTTTATTGCTGTATGAAGGTCATAGTTACTGGAATTACTTTCAGGTGCTTCTGAAAAGAAATAGGTTTTTCGGAGGCATTTGAAGGAGGAGAAAGTGAATGTTGAATGCATGGGATGTGGGAGGCTCTTCCAAAGCTCAGGGGATAGCATGATGGAATATGTGAAGCCAAGAGTAGGAGGAAGAGTCGATTATTTTAAATGCTTGTATTTCAATCCCAACAAATCTTTTTTTTTAAGTTACCACTAGTTCAATGATGAATGATTACATTTTAAATAGAAAACAATTACTAAACATGTATTTAAACCATACTCTGCTTGCCTTATATTTGAAGAGTAAAGGGTTTTTTTTAAGGATTGTACAAAGAAATCAAGCATGGTATTTCTACTCTTTTATGATCAATACCGTTAATACTCTTATAAATTATTGATAATCTACTTACAAATTAACTGCCTCTGAAGAGGCATAATTGCACAATACTGTTGAAAGGAAAACCATTCAAAGAATGGAAGGTTTCTTTTCTTTTCAAAAAGTTTTCTGGCGGCTTATGAGGGTAGCTGGAAAACCACATTGTGATATTTACTACCGAACATTAACTGTGATTTACTTTTTAATTTTTCTTGCTTCTGTGGCAGCATAAAGGGACCCTGCTGTATAACTGCTAATCCATCAAAGGTCCATACAAAGTGGTCTTATATCAGGCCTCCTAGAAATGGGACTTTTTTCAAGAGGGAAAGGAAAAAAGGGCTGAACTGGCAAAGGAGTCAGCCTATACAGCTATAACTGCAGGACTGGTGCATTAAATATTACAAAATATTCCTGATGCTAATCATGCTGTACTATCATTGTTGTCTCTTTACAGATACTGTTGATTAGTGTCATAAAGAGAATAAAGAGAACATATATTTTGTTTCTAATTAATATCCCATGCTATTTTCATTTAGCTGCATTTCATTATCTGATTTTTATATTAGATAATATATACTACAAAGTCTTCTAAAATGCATGTCATTTTTGCATGCGTCTCATTTTCAAAATGAATAGGACAGAGATCAAAAATCTGTGCTTAGGGACTATCAAACCTTTAGTATAGCTCTGTGTCTAGATCTTTTATTTATCTACCTATCAATCATCAGCTGTCTTCTGTCTGCGTTGATAAACTAGAATTCAATATCCCTTGTCAAAAAAATACAATTGGGATCAGATTTTAAAGTTCATGAATTCCTCTTAAAATCGACAAACAAAGGGAGCCTACTTAGATGGAAGAGATCAGAGATTTGCAATCCCCTCATACCTATATGTCCAAGAAGCTGTTTTCCATGCGTGGCTGTGCTGCAGGTGATGTGGAATTGCATGTTTGTTTGTACAGTGCAACCCTGATTTCTGCCAGAACCCTTAGGAATTACAAAAATATAAATAAGTGAGACAAATTCTGCCCCAATTTATACTCCCTTCAGTCCCCTTGTATTTGATTCAATGGAGTAGGTCAGAAGGAATACATGGCACTGTTTTCTAGCGTCTCACTAGAGGATTCTTGTCATAACATTGATGGACACCAGAGGGAGCTCATGGAGGCAGGTGAAGAAAGGAACTATTTCAGGCAAATGAATGGAGGGACAATGATTCTGGGATTCCAAGATATGATTTAATGAATCCCTGAATGGAAAATGAGAACTAATGACCACAATAAAGCCAGCTGAACTAAACAACAGATTAATCACTTGAACAAATATTTGCAAGACAAAAAAAAAAAAAAAGATACCGATATCTATTATTAACAGATGAGGATGTCTCAAGTAACTGGTAAAAAGTATATGTGGCTTTTTACATCTAAGTAACTGGTTTATATTTGGCCCAGGTTAGTAGTACCCCAAAGTTATCATCGAAGTATAAACATTCAGTCATCAGTTGTGAAATTATTGGTGGTCTCAGTCTACCTCTCTTGGTCATGTCCATATCATTGTACTCAGTATCACCTAGCACATTTAGAAGAGGGGCCAGAGTGCATCTGGGTGTACTACACTCACCCCTGAAATTTAGCATTCCAAGCCTGAGGCATGTTACCAGGCTGTCATAGGGAAGTATATATCAGTTCTTTCGATAGATAGTTTTAATTTCCGGAGCTGTCACACAATAGGCATCAATGCCAGCTATGGTGGGATTTTTTGTACTGTGGATTT
This sequence comes from Pelusios castaneus, assembly GCA_007922175.1. Lineage (NCBI taxonomy): Eukaryota > Metazoa > Chordata > Testudines > Pelomedusidae > Pelusios > Pelusios castaneus. Next base: position 4,516,569 of record ML685795.1, on the reverse strand, counting down.
CTGATCATGAGGCACTTGAAAGATACCACCAAAATACTATCCAATGGCAATTTTCATGTATTACCATCCTAATTCAAACAAAGAACAAAGAGTTAACATTCCTTTACCCATTTTTTCTTTAGTGTATGTCAACTTAGGACAGACCTTGATCAGCTTTATTTAACGTTCTATAGCCCTTAAAGAGCATTTTCTAAAACAGAGCATTAGCTTATATCCCAAAACAAATGCTGGCTTTCAGCAGCCTCTTGTGTATTCTAGTAAAATAGCAGGAAGAACAACCTGGAATTAGATTGATTAAATTTTCCAGCTCCAATTTGATCACAATCCTCATTATCACCAATGTAAATAGCATGTTACATGAGCCGTAGAATTTTACAAAAGCATACATCTTCTAAATGGGGCAAAATAAAATATTCCAAAGGCAGCTAGGAAGTCCAGACAGAGTTAGAGCCAGAAATTCAAGCAGTTGTGTGGGTGGTAAGAAAGCAGCTGCCCTTTATAGAATTAAAACTCAAGGTTGCATCTACAATAGACTTTTCAGCCATAGCTGAGAGTAGTTTTAAATTGTTGGTTGCCCCTAACCTTGTTAGAGACTCATGCTGTTGAGTGGCTGAAGAGGTGGAGGGTAAAGAGGTCATAATGTATTCGCCTGAAAGAAAAAAATAATGTGTCGGTGCTAGAGAGAAAATACAGGAAAACTACTGAGGTTTTTTAGAAAGCTGCAGTTTGCAAGAGATGGATTTACTTCATTTAAATTACTCTTAATGGGAAGGTTAATGTAGTAGGTTACAAGTTTAATAAATTATCTAAAAAATTCTAGAGGGAACTGGATTTGGATAGGAAGCTCATCTCCTTGCAATCCTACCCAACATTGGAAGTGAGAGGGGATGGCTATCCCTCATATATCAGTCAGTTTAATCAACCCCGATTACCTAATAGGATTCTCCATAATGCCCTGTGGTCCTAGAACTGCAAGAAACTGTTCTGGGCATCTAATGAGGCTCTTGTGAAACCAAAGATGCAATTGGAGCTGTGCTTGCTGTGATCACAGGAGGCTTCCTCACATTGTTCATCACACGCAAGTTGACGTAGGAGCATTAAGCAAACAGAATGGAGTTACTTGGATCCACCCCCCCCCTTTTAGCTCTGTACCTCAGCAACTGTAGAAGAGAAGGTGGAAGAAGAGAAATGCCACATTGTCGCCTATCAACTAGGGTGGAGTAAGCAGTGGGGCGCGGAGAGAGAGAGAGAGAGAGAGAAGGGTGTTGAATAGATAGCACAAAATAATCATGATGTGGTGTCCAAATATTTGCAATGTTTGCATCATGGTGTTACATCCACATATGGCGAAGTCATGTTGAGCATCAGAAAACAATGCCAGGGCATCACTTCATGATTAATTCATGGCTCTCTGTGACTCCATTCATTGATGAAGTGGCTGTACAGCTCTGCAAAGCTAATTGCCACTGCCCAAATCTTCTCTCAGCAAAAAGACAGAACTGAAATCTTTTGGAAGTTTGAAAAAATGTGGGTTTATCATTTAAAGAGTATGTTTCATACAGCTCTCCCCTTGCTATTTGGGGTTTGAAAGAAAGTGGCAATATCTAGCTATCTTCAGAGAGGCTCATCTCATGGTATTTTTAACTCAGACAAAACCAAGTCATTTTGCCAATCCTGCTGTAATGATTTATACCTAACCCATTTGCATGATATTTAACCACCTCTGTGTTATCTAAATACTCTGTGACTCAACAGACTAAACTTGTTTTTTTCGATGCTTGATCCCCTGAAATTGGACGCCAAATCTCTCAAAGTTCACTTATTACTAACTAGAACTGGGTTAATAATTGGCTTTTTGGTTCAGCTGTCAAACTGAAAAGAAAAAAACATTTTGGATTCAACATGACATTTTATTTGTCCTGTTTCATTTTCAAGTGTTTTTTTTTTACCCTGATATTTTGTTTGGATTTTTTAGTTTAATAGTGCTAAACTTTGAAATGAAACATTGTTTTGAAATGAAAAATTGAAACATTGCATTTTGAAAATATCGAACCAAAATGTTTTGACTTTTTTGGAATTCCCCACCTCTCTTTTTTTTGCTTGAAACTATTTGCCAAATTTGACCTGAATTCATGCACAGTGTCAGTCAATCCAAAACTGCATTTTTCAACAAAAAAAATATTAGCCAAAAAAAAAATCTCTCCCAGATCTACTTGTTACTAAAGAAGCTCCTAATCCAAATTATAGGCTTGAAATAGCTGTGCTTGTACATATAAAGAGTCACTGGAGTTGCCATGTGGCTACATTTTTATTACCAGAACAATGTTATTTCTACACATTCTCATTTGAATGTAACATCTTTATTTTGCCTAAAATATTCAACAGTATTGAGCAGTTATTCATTTCCATACAGGAAGCTACAATTTCTTGAGTTCCTAAACTATAAACTATATTAAATAAACTGCAAACTGACTAATGATGAGTGCTGCTCTCATAGGCTAATTTCTCTTTTAAACTGCCATGAAAATTCTAGCTAATGGGCTGGTGACAAGACTAAACAGGGATAATAGCAGACTTAATAAAGAAAAACAAATGGGATTCATTAAAAGATGGCACTTATCAGATAATCTTTGGAGAGTCTCATTTCAATCTACAGGACCCTATCAAAAATAGAATTCTGATGCAGGTTTTAATCATTGGATGTTGAGCCAGTCCAATTGAATTCCATACTTGAGATATTAAATATATTTGACTTTGTGTTGGGGATTCTCTGTTTCTAGAATATGTCCTCTTTTGGGGTGTTTTGTTTTTTCCCAAACCATTCACAAGGTAACAGACATACCACACTATAGCTATTTTTCCCCTTTTTGCATAGTTTTTACATGTCTCCCATATGTAGCATAAGAAAACATACACAAATTAAAGGCTCCTGACTAATCCCACTCAATAAAGTCTCTGTACTGTATATGTAGAATATGTAATGCACTGCTTAATCTGCTGAGACCCACTGTTGGGGGAAAGAATGACAAGGAGAAGTTCCAGAAATCTGCAGGGTCAGGAGTTAGAATTCAGATCCAAATTTTACAGACAGCCTTCATCTATAATACACCAAGTCAAGATCCATACGTTTATACACTTTCAGAATCTGGGGTGTTAAATCCAGATTCAGGTCTGAATTCTCCAGTCTCACCTCTAAAAATAATGCAGAAAACTTAAAACAATGTATGTAGCTGGAACAGTTTTCTCCAATAATCTTCTATTATCTTGTTAATAGGTAAGATATTACCAGTTTGAGCAGGCATTTCCATAGTCCCTATAACAGAATAACTCACAAAGCATATCTGACCTAAAGACAAAATGTTCTGGCCTCAGAGGCTTCCACACACAGACTGTATTTCATCTGAGTACTGGGGAAATCAGTACTCTGTTTCTGTTCTAACTTCTTTCTCCTTTCTGTTGGTCAGTTTCAAGCTGGGGGGAATGGTAGACACACTGGAGGGCAGGGACAGGATTCAGGGAGACCTAGACAAATTGGAGCATTGGGTCAAAAGAAATCTCAAGAAGTTCAACAAGGACAAGTGCAAAGTCCTACACTTAGGATGGAAAAATCCCATGTACTGCTACAGGCTGGGGACCAATCAGCTAAGTAGCAGCACTGTAGAAAAGGACCAGGGGGTTATGGTGGACACGAAGCTGGATATGAGTCAACAGTGTGCCCTTGTTGCCAAAAAGGTCAATGGCATATTACGCTCCATCAGTAGGAGTGTTGCCAGCAGATCGAGAGATGTGATTATTCCCCTCTATTTGGCACTGATGATGCTACATCTGGAATACCATGTCCAGTTTTGGGCTTCCCACTACGGAAGGGATGTTGACAAATTAGAAAGAGTCCAGCAGAGAACAACAAAAATTATTAGGGGGCAGGGGCAAATGACTTACAAGGAGGAACTAGGTTTATTTAGTCTGCAGAAGAGAAGATTGAGGGGGGATTTGATACCAACCTTCAACTACTTGAAGGGGTGCTCCAGAGAGGAGGGAGGTAGGCTGTGCTCAGTAATAACAGAGGACAGAACAAGGAACAATGGTTTCAAGTTACAGCTGGGAAGGTGGAGGTTGGATATTCGGAAAAACTTTCTCACTGGAATGGGTTCCCTAAGGAGGTGGTGGAATCTCCATCTTTGGAAACATTTAAGGCCCGGTTAGACAGAACTCTGGCTGGGATGATTTAGTGGGCGTGGTCCTGCTTTTAGCAGGGAGTTGGACTAGATGACCTCATGAATTCCCTTCTAACCCTATGAGCCTATGATCCTGTCTCTATACCTGAAATCCATGACAGAAATTACTTCCTTACTGGGTTTTCTAATGGTCAAATCCAGACAGCCCACTGAAACCAAGAGAAGAAGCCCAATTGTCTTCAGAGAATTTCAAATCAGGACTGTATTCATTTTCTGTTTGGGTAGCCTTCTCTCATTGTAGGAACTCCTCATGTATCTAATATTGTAGCATTGGTTCAGAAAAGGATTCCCTGTCTTCTCCTTCCTTCCCTGGTAGGGACCTCAGATGCTGAGTTGATTTGCTCTCATCTGGTTAACTAATACCTTGTTATCTGCAGTAGCTTCTTTACTGCCATCACTACATCCAGTCTGTGGGAAGTCACACTGTTTTCTCATTATATTTTTCAAGCTTTGTTCTGAGCAGGACACATTTTGTTTTAGAGTGTCTAAATACATTTCAGCTGGCTGCACCCTCTCCAGCATGTGGCCATACATGGTGTCTAAATTTGCTAAGGCAGTTTGAGCCTTATCTGATTGCTAATTAATGTCCTTTAATAATTCTGACCTTTAAAACTTGTCTTTTAGCATTGCTATTACAGAGGCCTGCTGTGTGTATGCTTATTTCTATCTTGCCTGTGCCGCTTCTGCTATCATAGGACCTCCAGCCAGCATAAGCATTGCTCTTTGGATTGGAAATAGTTGCGGCTGGCATTTTAAAGTTGTTTTCAGGCATTACTGTTAGTTTGGTTTTAAATCTTAGCCATCACAGTTTAGCCTTGCAGAAAATATTGATGGTGATGGGTTGTTTGTTAATTAGTGGGAATGACCCAAAAAGCTTTAATAGTGCGGCAAGTTTAGCTGCTGTGTGTTCATTTGACTGCTCTGCAAGTCCAATCTATGTGATACAAAGCCTTTTTCTCAAAAAAGGGAGGGACTTCTTCCTTCAGTTTTCAAACAGTCCAGTGGATAGGTCTGGGAATCTGCTGTGGGCGCTGACAATAACTCTATCTTTAGGGAAAAAACAGTAACAAACCATCAACCCCAGTGATGGGTTTACATTGACTTATATCAGTTGATATTGTTAAACTGATAGAGGGACAGAAACTCGGTTTGTAACAAAATGAAAGCTGAGACTCTCCTTTACATTTGTGGGCCTTCCAAAACTCGGCTGGAGGGGCCTGCTGGGCCCCAAAATCCAGCTCTTATGAGTTTCCTATTATGCACTGTGTTGAACAATAGGAGCCTTAAATGATTTACACGTCATGTCCCCAGAGTTTAAAGCATCATCTGAGACTTTTTTTTGCAGCTGTCACAATGCTGCACCTGTACAATACAGTGGCAAACTGAATAAAGTCAGCTGAGAGAGCACAGCTATAACCGCATTGCCATGAAAACTGATAGGACATATGGATAAAAAGATAAACATCCCAATATATGGCTTTCAACCACTGCAAATAAAAGAAAAAGCATAGAAGACTTGGACTCTCTGTGTGGCTTTTAACCAAAGGTTATATAAAAGTCAACACATTATCAAAACTCAAAGAACAGATAAAAGGTCTCATTTCTCTCCCAAGGTCTCCATCACTGACAATGGACCCACTGATATAAAAATGTGAGGGAGAAAATGAACATGTGGCATGAATTGCCCACTGCCTGAACTAACTTATACAGCATATGATTTTCTTAAGGAGTGACATTTTACTAATGTCCTCTGTTAAAGATGCAGAACAACGGCACCAATTAAAGTCACTAAATGAAAGGCTGTGGATTTCACAATGGAAAAAAAAAATCAAGTCAAGAACAAGCTGAGATAGGAAATGCCAGATTGATAGACTTCCCCTTGTGTGATTCAAAGCCATATATATGCACGCTGAAGCATGCACAACAGGAAAAGCAGAGACTATTGCTAAAACATCTAAACATTGCGTATGTCTGGAAGTTTGTGGGCACTTGTGGCAAGTTTAGTAACCATGATATGAGGCCACATCAGATAACAGAAAAAAGCAAAACAGAAAGCAAGCAAAATCAGGCTTATCAGTCTTTTAAGAAATACCACTATACAGATATTAAAAAGATGGATTTTTGCCCTGAGAAAGGTGGATGTTTTATAGTATGTACTACATTTGACAATGAAAAAAGCACAGCTGTTATACAGAAGACCCACTGTACCATTGCACATTCGCCTCTTCAGTTACTATGAGGTTTATTCTAAAGGTTCATTTCCTCCTAGTTCCCATGTACGCAATATAGTAGATGACTAGTGTGGTGCCCTAGCAAATGTGCATGGATTTTATCACTGTACATTCATTGGGTGGGACTCTAATTAGTGTGGATTAACAGGTGTGTGCTCAGTACCTAAGACTTTCTCTTCCCTGTTTCAGACAAGGTAAGGTATTTGCATCCCTCTGGTGGAAATCTGGGAGTCCACTCAAAAGTTCAGGCTTTGTCATTCTGTAATGCTGAGTAATTGGCAAATCTCTACTGATGGCAGTGAATTTACCACTTTCAGTTCGATGTTTCTAGTTCGATTGAGCTGTCAGTCAAGATCTGCTCAATCGATCCAGTGTTCAACTCGGTAACTCCACCTCCATGAGAAGAGTAGCGTTGAGTTGAAGGGACGGCATTTCCCTTCGACTCAGCGCAGTGGAGCCAGAAAGGTAAATGGGCGTTAGCAAGTCAAAGGGAGAGATACAAGTTATTTTACATAGCCTACATAACTCCCTTTGACTGTCGCCAAATTCCACAACCAGTGTAGACCTCGCTGCTGTGAGGTTCAAATGGCAGGAAGAGAAGTCTGGAACATGTGGCCTGTCCTGACTGTATAGTGTCTGCAGCAGTTTCTTCAGCCTATATATGGAATGCTGCTGGGAATGTTTATAAGCAACAAACAGTTGCAAGTGAAGAACAACATGGAGAATGACTGATATTCTTTGCAGTAAAGAGAGAAGATCTCCCTTGCTGCTCTGGTGGTTACTGAAATAGAGTCTGATCCTGCAAACATTTATACATGTGAGCAGTGCATTTAGTTCAATGGGACCATTCATGTGAATAGATACATGCAAAATGGTTTGAAGGAAGATCCATAGTTTCTGATGCTGTTTGTGATGTTAGGTAGTACCCATTCAGAATGAAAAGCTGTAGTAAAAAAAAAAAAAAAAATCAAAAGTCTTAAAGCAGCTCTGATTCTGCCCTGGCTTTAAGGTTCGGTGGTCTAGTGCAGTGGTTCTCAACTACTGTGTCGGGACACAAAAGTGTGTCACAAAGAGCTGGGAGGTGTGTCATGGAAAATTGGCAGCTCAGCTTGGAGCCAGCTTGGGGCTCCGCTGCCTGCCTCTTTCTGCTGTCCTCAACAGCCTGTTCCTGCTGCACAACAGAGGCAGCAGCCAGGGCTAGATGAGTAAAGGGACTTAGGTGCTGCAACCCAGAGATCCTGGGCTCAGGGTGGCGGCACCGCCTGCCCCACAAAAATAAACCCGACCCCCATTGAGCCAGACTGCCAGGACATCAGCCTGCGCTGGCTTGACTCTGCCCCCACCCAGGTCTTGGAGTGCTGCATCCTCCAGAACATGGCAGCCTCCAAGCACTCCCAACCCAAGCACCAGCACCACTGTCTACATATTACAATGACTGGGAACAGTTAATTAATGACTGGTTTGTTACCACACCTCTCTCTTTTTAGGAAAAGAAAGATTAATTATGAGTGTGAGGGAATACAATATGGCATAACTGAGACAGTGTTACCAAAGTTTGAAGAACTAATTTTTTGTGCCCTCAATTTTCCACCCTCAAATCATCCATTGATTTAAACTGAGCCCATCTTAGGTTGACTGTCCTGGAGGATTCAGAGAGGATTATTCTGAAAGAAAGAGGATCTTGCCTGTTAGGTGATTTGTACAAGCTCTCACAGCTCAGCTTCTCACATTTGCAGAAGCACAGCACACATTGTGCAGTGCTAACACCACTGAGTGCTGCTGAAGTCTGGTTGTGCCCCCAGTACTTAAAAGCTTTGATTACCATCTCTGACAGCCTCTGGGTGATTTTTTTTTTTTTTTTGAGGGGTGAGGGAGAGAGGAGGAAGGGAAGATGGGAGCTGTCCTTTGACATTTTATGTATGAGCCTGACTGTGTTAACCTTTAGAGATAATTTTCTCTGCAGGTGTTAGATATTTCTAGCAAGCATTTTAACAGTGAAGTATCAGTCAGTGTTCCTGATAAAAGTAATTTATTTCAAAAGTTGGGGTGGAAAGAGAACCCCAGTAAAAACAAGACAAATTAACATCAAGATTTTAGCTGCAGAGAAAACACATTATTCTTGTGCCAATCCTATTATTGTGGAGGTATTTTCTAGCATATTTTCAAGTACCTCTGCATGTCCCGATTGTATCTACTCTTAACTATTCAATATGCCCTTTTCCTAGCATTTATAATTGGAGGTTGTTAGAATTTTCCATTCAAAAATATTTTTCTAAGATTGTAATTCAATCACTGTCATAAGGTCCATCAGATAGCCCAAAGTGAATATTGTTTTAGGGTTTTATTTTTAACACAATTTGATAACAATTCATTTTACTGTTTTGTAAAATGTAGCATTGCAAGGAAAAGATTAAATTGACCTATTTTAGTGAGGACTTGCTCTTATTTTTAGAATTCTGTAATTTAAAATAATATCTTTAAAAAACAAAAAAGTGAAATTGAACAGACAGGCTTTAAGAATTTTGGATTAATAAAATATTGCTAGAGACCTATGTATTCTATTTCAGGTAATGCTATGTACACATAAACAGTCCATTTATTTTTCAGTGAAAATGGAGTAAAAACAGACTTTGTGCACATACGTAGCAGCTGACTAATTCAGTGGCAAGTAACCCCCACATGCTTTTTCCATGCAATATCCTATTCCATCCATAGCAGAACAGGTCTGTTAGAGCCATTACACTCAGTGTATTCAAACAAAATTAATCTTTTTACAGGGTAATCAGATGTCCTGTCGTTCAGGGAGCTGTCCAGCTTCAAAATTGAAAAGTCCCTATCCAGTTAGCAGGGCCAGTATTTCCAAATACTACAATGTAGGATTCTTTCCTCTTACTACACAGGAGCAAGGTGAGGATCCCAGAGGCAGGTTACAGACCTCTCGGAAGGTGTGGCAACATGAAAATGAGCTAGTCAGGACAATCTTCAAAAGACTGAAGATTTTCCATTGCAATTTTGTCCCTTTTTTAAATTATGCAAGCCTAGCATTTCTTATGTTTTCAAAGCCCCGATGACTTGATCCAGTTCTTTTTAAAATCAGTCGGAGTTTCCCCATTGATTTTAGCAGGAGCTGGATTGAGTTCTAAATACAGATTTAAATAAAAGTGATGTATTAGGGGCATGCAAGTCCTAGATAGATAGATAGAGAGAGAGAGAGGAGATAGTGTTACTTTGCAGAGTATTAAATATACCTTTCTGGCCTAGATATTCAACTTCCACAGCCACCTTTGGGAGCAATGTAATGTACCAAATGAATATGATCAGAAGACAGACAAATAATTTTGTGAGAGAATGCGGCCAAAACCAATAGCAGTTTACTCCACCAAAACCCACAAAAATCTTTAAAAATTAGTTAAATATAGCTAAATACCTCAGGTTCCAATGGAATAGGATTTTTCTCCCCTAGAATGTGTTCACTCTGATTTGTTACAGGGACCTGGGGGGAGAGAAACACACCCTGATCCTTGTCCAGGTATTTACCAAGTAGTGAGCAGTCAATAATGATTTCCTGGCAAAAGTTTGTTTCAGTGATAACTATCTTATGCTCATTATTTTGTCAGAAAAGGCACCATTGACAGTCCAAATGGGTAAATGCTGCTCTGACTGTGTAGGATTGGCTGCCAAGATTTTATTTTATTTAGACAGTATAGAGAACACTTTTAAAAAATATTGGTATGTTTCCCCAACATGAGAATTGGCAATATTTGTTACATTATATGCATTCTGAGTATAACATGTAAGGTGTTTTTTTCAATCTTACCCAGTTATTCTATGCCCTTTCTCTGTTCTGTACTGATTGGCTGTTTGCTCTAACCCATTTCATCCCCTTCTGTCAGCCTTTTCACCTCAGACTCACTCCACAACTGCCCTTCATTCCTTCCCCCTTCTCACGTGCTCTATTCCCCTCAACCCTCTCTATTCCTTTGCCCTTCTCTTTAGCTTATCCCCTCCTAATTAACTCCCTTCCTCCCAAAATCATGATGTGTGTTACCACCACATTGATGGCTCTGTTTCTATGCCTTTCCCCCACCTTTTGTCTATTTAGACTGTAAATTCTTTAGGGCAGGGATGGTCTCTTAATCTGTCTTGTGCAGTGTCCAACATAATGGGACCCTGATCCTGGCTGGGCAAGGAACTTCAGTAAGAAACATGATTAATAATATTCCAGACATTTTAACAAGTCCTGTATGTATATTTGTTTTCTGTTATCTTGGAAATCAGACAATATCACTTTAAGAATTTGGATCGCCTGTACCATGTTTTATTTTCATTTACAATGGATCCATTTCACACACTGATGCAGCTGGCTGAATGTACTGTACTTCATTTTTTTTCTTAATTAGTTTTTGTTCATTATTTCCTGAGCACCTCTGAAAGCCAGAGTGGTATAACATTACAGTATACAGTGCATCCTAACAGTGGTGTTCCAGTGCCATCAGCCTACACAGCACAAAGTCAAACAAACAGAAGAAATCCAACATGATCTGCAAAGGAGAATGCATAGCTTAGCTGCTCTTACTAAAATGGCTGCTACTCAGGGCAGGCCCAACCATATAGGTGAACTAGGCAGCCACCTAGGGCATCAGGCTTGAAGGGGTACCAAATTAGATGGGAGAGAATTTTTTACACGTTATCTCTTATAACATGTGCAAGAGAGGGTGCCAAAATCATAGATCGCCTAGGGCACCAAAAACCTTTGGGCCTGCCCTGCTTCTACTTCTGCTAAAGTGGCCCCAGAAGATGAAATGATGGTCTAGACCTTCACAAACTGAAGGGAAGAAGTGTACATTTTATAATGAGGAAAGAGACCTACAGCAAAAGAGCTCACTGAACTAGACAGTCAGTGGTACTGTGGGGGAAAATACTAGATGTAGCTCAGCTACTGGATTTGTGAGACCCAGAGGCCTTTTCCCTCATCCCTTTCTCTGATCTGAGAGCACTTCTTCAATTCATCTCTTCCCATCTCCCCCCATCTCCACTCTCCATTTTAATTACAAGAGAGTATTTTTGATAGAAGCGAACTGTCTGATAGTTATCTCTGATGCCAAGGCCTGCAGGTGCTGGTGTTTACAATACCCAGTTCCTGTAGCCCATGGACCGGTCAGAATTTATAGGAGCAGATTGAGGGCCAGTTTTTCTGTAGGTTATTTATATTACTGTAAGCTTCTTAAGAGGAAAGCTTTAACAGAACTCTAGATAACAAGAAAATAAATGTAAAAACCTTCAGTAACTCTTATTTTTGTAACTTGTTCTTGAACCAAAAATGTGAGCCCTAACAGGCCCTTCCAGGAGGGTTAGATATCAGTGAACTGATCTCCGATATCACATGAAACTGAAGAAAAGAGCAGGCAGAATGCCTGAAGTTTGTTTTGTGACACACTGCAATAATGAACCGAAAAACCTAGGGGGGAAAACCAAGGAAATTTGGAACTTAGGAAACTGAATATAAAAAAAGAAGTCCTCATTTTTTCTGGGTAAGGTACTTGGCGCACTGTAGCTTTCTATATATTTTAATAGATATCAACATTTTCAGTATACTCTATATTACTGGGTATTTTAGAACTTGCTGTACTTAGGAAACATATCACCATGAGTCTCAATCTATACTTGTGCCCCTTTTATGGTTGATAAAAGCTAAGGAAACCAGATATAGGTTAGCACTTCCCAGACCCTCAGCATTACTAACAAGCAACAGAGCAGAAAAAGAAGGGTTTGAACATAGGAAAAAAATGGACAATCTTGCTGTCAGTTTTCTTCAACAATGGAAAAGTATGACTAGGAAGGAGTCAAATCCAAAATGTAAAACTTGTAAACCTCTAGACACTGTAATAGCAGGGGAAGGAGATGTACAGAGGGATGTTCCCTAATATTTGCACCAGTAGTTAACTTACACTAATAGAAACACCAGAAACAATTCCATTCGAAAATAGTGGAGTTACACATAAAAGTCAGTGGTGCAAAACTGTGGTAGTGAGAACAAAATCAGCCCCTAAATCAGCAGTTCCCAAACATTTTCCCTTCATGACCTCATTTTCAGATGCAGTGTTTCCCACTACTCCAGACAGCATGGAAGTTGCCATTTAAAAATGGTGTCCCTGCAATGTGTCCTCGCACATGTGTACATGCAAGGTCGTGTTGCAAGGTGTTTGCCATTTTGCTTTACAAAATAGTGTCCTATGGACTGCATAATCTCTCACATATGGTGTGTGCAAGGTCATGCTGGTGGAGGAGGCCATTTTGTAAAATGGCATCGTCTGCACACTTGGGATTGCCATGACCCAATCTACTGATGAAATGACCCCACTTGGGATCACAACCCACAGTTTGTGAATGGCTGCGCTAAATGTACAGAAATTATTAATAGATTTATAGATTTAAAGAACAGAAAGGACCCTTTAAAATTTATCAGGAAAAGGAAATGAAACCTCACTTTAAAATGTCCACCTAAATTACACGTACAGTTGTATTGCCATGGAGGAGAGTGTACAAGGGTTTTTGCTGGATTTGGGGACATGACTAAACAAAATTAGGCGCAGACAACACTAACACTAAAATTGTGCCTTAACCATCCTGGACTCAGTTGTATGATCAGCTGTTTCCCAATATATCTGTAAACAGATTCCACGGCAAGACTGGGAGCATCTCGTCTAAGTTAAAGAAATAAATTTTGACAACTCAAACTAAAGCTCTCTGCTATGGTCAGGTGGCAGCTCAGCAGAGGGAGCTCTCAGAGCCAACAAAATAGTTCTCTCCTTTCCAATCAGGGTGCAAAAACATCTATATAGAGGATCTCATATGGGAAAGAGCAGGGGCAGTTTTTATGATCTGGAGAGACTGGGAAAGGGGAGAGGAAATCAAGCTGGGAGTTGCCTACCTCTTTTCATAGAATCACAGAAATAGGACGGAAGGTACATCAAAAGCTCACCAAGTCCAATGCCTTGTGCTGAGGCAGGACCAAGTATACCTCGACCATCCCTGATAGGTGGTTGTCCAACCTATTCTTAAAATCCTCCAGTGATGGAAGTCTATTCCAGGGCCAAATTATCTTTACACTAGAAAGTTTTTCCTAATATCTAACCTAAATCTCCTTTGCTGCAGATTAAGACCATTACTTCTTGTCCTGCCTTCATCTTCTTTATAACAACCCCTAACATATCTGAAGACTTAACAGATCCCCCTCAGTCTTCTTTTCTTAAGATTAGATAGGCCCAGTTTTTTTTACATCTTTCCTCATAGGCCATGTTTTCTAAATCTTTTATCATTTTTGTTTCTCTCCTCTGGAGTCTTTCCAGTTGGACTACATCTTTCCTAAATTGTGGATCCAGAACTGGATTCAGTACTACAGCTGAAGTCTCACCATTGCCAAACAGAGCAGGATAGTTACCACTCATGTCTTACATACAAAAGTTCTGTTTATACACCACAGAAAATATTAGCCTTTTTCACAGTGGTATCACATTGTTGACTCCTATTCAATTTGTGATCTGCTATAAACCCCAGATCAGCAGTACTACCCAGCCAGTTGGTATATGCATTTGTAGTTATGCATTTGATTTTTCCTTCCTAAGTGTAGTACTTTGCACTTATCTTTATTGAATTTCATCTTGTACAGACCAATTCTGTAATTTGTCAAGGTAATTTTGAATTCTACTCTTATCCTCCAAAGCGCTTGCAACTCCTCCCAGTTTGTGGTCATCTGCAAATTTTATAAGCATATTCTCCCCTCCATTATCCAAACAATTAATGAAAATATTGAACAACACCAGACCCAGGACTGATGGTTTTGGAACCGCACTAGATAGGTCCTCATAGTTTGACAGCAGACCTTTGATAACTACTCTTTCAGTGTGATCTTTCAACTAGTTGTGCACCCACCTTAGAGTAATTTCACCTAGACCATATTTCCCTCGTTTTCATACTGCCAAAAGAGGAAGGGACCAGGGCAAAAAGGTGCTGCCCTCCCAGTCCTCTTTCAGGGTGAAAGGAGATTAGGTAGAAACACTTGTAGAGCTGCCTCCCCATTTCTGCCACTGAATGGTGGGACTGAGCTAATGGGTGAGTTGCCTTCCTCTCTAGTATGTTTCACTAGGCTGAGAAATCAGACAGAGAGCTCCCAGCGTTGGAAATGGGACAGTCTGGACAGTGTGTTGCATCTGCATGAAGTCCCTTGTATGACACAGAGCTCAAATTAGCTGATTGCATTGCTCATCGTGGTTAAAGCTGATCTCAAGAGAAAAAAGTCTCATCACTGTTCAGGGTGAAACACAGCATTCTTGGAATAGTATCAGAAATACAGTCACAAGAGTGAATAACTCTAAGCTTTTACAACACACAATATAAGGATCTACATTTCTCACTTGTCAAAAATTAGGTGCAATGTACAGTGAGCTCAGTAACAACAATATAGAGTCCATTTGGTAAAATAGCATATTCAGTGTAGTATCTTATACCTAGCAGCATTATCCATGGGATCACAGTAGCCCATTTCCTTGATTTGTGAGGTTAGATAACTAAGGTTAATTAATATGAATTAGTTGAGGTCTTAGTTATACGCATAGCACAGAAAAATAGATGTTACGCATCTTTTAATGTAGCCTAGTTAATCACGGTGATTAGAATGAGCTCTTAGCGATGCTGTAACACAAAGTGAGGAAAGCCACATGCTAAAAGGGAAAGTTCTTCACACCCTATAAAAGGTAGAGGTAAGAGCTGTAAATTGTGATGAGAGGGGTCTCCTGTGACCTATTGTATGAAGCTGTAGATGGGAAGAGAGACCAAGAAGCTCAGGAGAAACAGAACTAATGGTAAAGAACCAGGAAGTAACAGGACCACAAGACATGGTCTGTAGCCTGCAAGGAGCCAGATAGAGGGTCTGGATATGGGGGAGCTGTGAAAAACTCAGAGAGAAGACAGAGCTTAAGACTGTCCCTTTCAGGTCCATTTATGTTGCTGCTTTGAACTGGAAAACTGGAAAGCTAGTATTGAAAGTATTAAAGAATCTTTTCTAGGTAGACAGAAAATTTTCAAGGGAAAGAGAATGACAGTCTATTTGATCCTGTGGCTTAGGCCACTGAAACAGAATTTAAGGATGGGGTTGTATTCCTAGCAGGATATCTGCTGCACGTTGATTTAGTTGATAGGAAATGGAAGGGTAAAATGCAAGAAGCTGTGTGATAGCAGTTCATATTACAAGTTTTGATCTCTATAGAAACAAGTAAGTAAACCTCTAAGAGTCACTGATCCTTGTCTTACTGTCATCCATTCACTTCACCTCCATTTATCAGTCTGTTAGAATTCTTAAAAGGGTGAAGGTGTCCCTTTTCTTCAAAGTGATTGCACAAAACTCAGTCACTATTTCTAGCGAGGTAGGAAGTGAAACTGATAATGTCCTAGAGAGAACATGGGTCTCAGGCTTTCCTCAGGGTCATTATTTAAATGACAGATTACCAGTGGGCAAACATTTTGGTTGGTACCATTGGCCGTGGCCTGACTGGTAGCTGAAATTTTACCACTGCATATACACACATGGTTTCCTGTTGACTACAATGGAAGCCTCACATACATATCTGAAAGTAGGCTCAGGCCTTTTGATTTTATGTGGGCAACTAAACTTTCTTGCTCTCATTTATTTTGTCCCAAACATAAAAAAGTTAATCTAGAAGTATATTAAAACAATCTGGTTTAGTCATATTAGCCGGGGGATAGAGTGGCTCATAAATTGAGTATGAGCCAACAATGTGATGCAGTTGCAAAGCAAGCTAACTTCATTCTGGAGTGTATTTACAGGAGTGTCAAATATAAGACATGGGAGGTAATTGTCCCACTGCAGTCTGCACTGGTGAGGCCTCAAATTAAATATTTTGTCCAATTCTGGATGCCACACTTTAAGGCTATGTCTACACTTACAAAAGCTAGTTCGAATTAGTTAATTCGATCCTTAATTCAAACCAATTTTAGTTAGTTCGAATTAACTTAATTCAAACTAGCATGGCCCCACTAGAATGCTAGTTCGAACTAGCCATGTCCATGCAGGGCACTTGTTTAGTTCGAATTAGTCAATTGTATGAAGATCAATCTGCCGATTAGTTCGAACTAAGCAGTTAGTTCGAACTAATATGGCCACATTGACTTCATTCGAACTAATTATTTCAAATTAAGGGTTAGTTCGAACTAAGCAATCCAATTTATTAGTTCGAATTAAGGAAGCCCTTAATTCAAACTAATGAAAGCCTAGTGTGGCCAAGGCTTAAATTAATTCGAATTAATCTTCCTTAATGCGAACTAACTTGCAAGTGTAGACATAGCCTAAGAAATGGACAAATTGGAGAGAGTCCAGAGGAGGGCAACAAAAATTTTAAAAAGAATAGAAAAGCTGATCTATGAGGAGAGGTTACATAATCTGAGCATGTTTAGTCTTTAGAAAAGAAGACTGAGTGGGAGACCTTATAAACATCTTCAAATATGTTAAAGGCTGTAATAAAGAGGACCATGATCAATTTGTTCTCCAGTCCACTGAAAGTAGAACAAGCAGTAATCAGCTTAATCTGCAGCAAGGGAGATTTAGGTTATACATTAGGAAAACTATAAGGATAGTTAAGAACAGATTAGATTGTCAAGGGAGGCTGTGAAATCTCCTTCACTGGAGGTTTTAAGAACAGGTTAGATGAACACCTGTCAGGGATGGCTTAAGTATACTCGGTCCTGCAGCAGTGCAATGGGCTGAGACTAGGTGATCTGTCAAGTCCCCTTCCAGCCTTATATTTCTATGAGAATCATTGTATAATTCTGGAATGAATATGAAAGTGAAGAACTTATCCTGGTAATGTAATGACTTAAAAACTATGAGCAGTCATGATTTGTCATGCACTAGATGGAGGTTAGAACATCTCTTCTGGGCAGAAAATAAAAGGGTTCTCTCACCTTTGGGCATAGGACAGCAAATAGGTTAAGAAAAACGCACGCTGTCTTGTGCTGGATTTTTGCAGATGGGCTTTGCAAATGGTACCCATTTATTAAAAATAAAAGGAGCAGAAACAGAGAATCTTATTTTTATATAACTGCATTACTGTTGAATTCTGGCCACAGTAGAAAACTGAGCTGAGGAAAGAAGCTGGAATGACACTGACAGAAATAAAATGAATTGAAATTGCCGCTGACAATAAAATAGGAGGTAGTGATAGACAGTAAAGGCTTGTCCCTGAAATTTTTATAGCCTCTCTAGTGCTGGAGGGAACAGCGATTTTAAGACAGTTATGGATCTTTAAAAAAACCCAATA
This sequence comes from Pelusios castaneus, assembly GCA_007922175.1. NCBI lineage: Eukaryota > Metazoa > Chordata > Testudines > Pelomedusidae > Pelusios > Pelusios castaneus. The sequence continues at coordinate 4,498,770 of ML685795.1, read as the reverse complement.
ATGTTGAAGTCAGCCATTGGTCGGACAGAAAGGTTATTATTTGGTTTTAACTGCACATGATGCCTTTATGCCTTGTGCATTTACCAGTGCATTGGTAAAAGAAAGATATTGTCCTGGCTGCCCTGAAATTTTAGTTGAATTGAGATCCCAGGGAGAAGGGGGAATGCTAACATTAGAGGGACACTATATAAAGATGCTGCAGCAAAAGGAGAGAAGCTTAATAGGCAAATTAATGGAGAAAAAAATTGCAAGCTCCTGGAACAAGCCAAGAATTATACACTGTATCCTGAGATCCTTCTGACTGAATTAAATGTATCCTTTTCCTCATCTGTGACTATAATGCACAGCAGCTACCAAGAAAGAGAGAGACGCCTAAAAAGCAAGCACAAAAATAAAAAGAGACTGATTTTTACCTCCACGCGACAGGCCTCTGCATAGTCACTTCTCACTCCCTTAAACCTCACTGCAGGCAAGGAACCTATGTCAATTGACTGATCAAGGCCTCTGTGAACTACACACTAAAATGTTTCTTTTTCTTATCTAGAGAACAAAATGGAAACTATGGCAACAGAGACAGAGCTAGGAAAGTCCATCAAAGGACTGAGAAGATAACTCAGTTTCCATACCCATTCAGTCCTTGACCTCTCTGCTAAGACTGCCAACAAGGGGGACAGCTGTGGTGATGGTATTTATGAACAAGACATAGGGAACTGGACCAAGGGCACAAACTCATTTTACATAGCCATAGGCCACAAAACAATTGGTAGCAGCTTTCACCTGTGCTGTACTTGAACCTGTGCTCTGGATACATAAATCCCTCTATTTCTGCATGTATAACTCCGACTTCGGGGAGAAATAGACCACTCCAAAGAATCACTCTTTTGATTTCCAGAGGGGTAGCCGTGTTAGTCTGTGTACAGTAAAAACGACGAGTGTCCTGGGGCACCTTTATAGACTAACAGATTTTCTTCGGCATAAACTTTCATGGGCTATAACCCACTTCATCAAATGCATCTGACGAAGTGGGTTATGGCCCACGAAAGCTTATGCCGAAGAAAATTTGTTAGACTATAAGGTGCCACAGGACTCAATCATTGTTTTTACTCTTTTGATTATTAATTTTAGTTGAATCTCATATACCATCTTAATCTGTTTTAAAATCTAAAATTCTCTAACAGCTGTTTCACTTAGCTATATTACAAGTTTGTATACAGTACATTTAAAATACATAGAGTGGGAGGGTTAGCTGCTTTTATAAATAAACATTTGCACTTTTGTGGTTCTCCTTTGGTCTGAATCCACAGGCAGAAATTGAGAAATTAGTGTAAGTGACCTATCTTGCCAACCAGTGGTTATTTTTTTCTGAAGAAAATATGGCAATTTTATATTTTTATGAAATACTCAATGACAATTTACTATGATACAGATTTTAAAAGTCAATCTTATTTTTATAGTCTGTGTTTTTTTCCAACACACTGGAATTCCTTTGACAACAGCCAGAATAGCACTTAAAATACCCTGTAGATTAAAAATGATCATATGAAAGTAAAGTATATTCACAGTTTCTTTTCCTTTCCTTACAGAAACCAAATGTTTTTTGGGGAGAGAGAAGGAATTTGAGGTCTCAGAGAGACATAAAGGTTACTTATTTCAGATGAGAAAAGGGTATGTTTTTTCTCAAGCCAGGAGAAATTACACCCTGGAATTAGAAAGAGAGAAAGGGCATTGCAATATAAGAAATAATGTAACACTATCTTTAACAATGGCAATTCATTTAAGAGTTTTGTCTCTTCTCTTACAAGGCTCATTTTTAATCCATGCCTCAAACTTCAGAACTTGACTGTCATTGAAATTTTTAAAAAAAGGTAGAAATACTTTACCAAACCCAGCACAAAACTTCAGTGATCTGTGGTGAGGAGAGTTTTCTCTGCCCAATCAAGCAGAGTACTAGCCAGCATTCAGAAGGTATACTGCTGTCTAGAATTTAGTTCTTAATATATGATATTTGATTCCTCCTACTACCCTAATTCAAATGGAACAAAGTTTTAGACAAAGCTGCTAGTGGCAACCTAGTGATTTGCCCAAATTCTGCTTCAGTGTACACCCCATGCAACCAAATGGGTTTACAAAGGATATATATCAGAGCAGAATGTGACTACACATTCTACGTGTGTATAAATTGTTCACTGGCTCTTTTGAAAGACATATTATAAAATAATGTGAAAGCTAGTCTTCTCATCTCTCTCCCAATAGGGAACACTTCAGTCTTCCTGATCACTCCATTAATGATCTGTTAATAGCCATACTTAGACAAATGGATAACAAATCAAAGCTTCAAAGAGAAACTGCAGAATTGGAATTCATATGCAGATTTGACACCATCATTTTAGGGCTGAATATAGACTATGTCTTTTTTTTCCCATTACAACAGGTAATTTTGCTTTCCTCCCCTCCTGCCACCATACTCCCGTATGCTATTCTCCACTGTTTGAATCTAAACAACTGCATTGATTTGCTTTAGCAGTCTGACCTGATCCTATGACTTACACTTCTCTGCATTTATTTGCCTCCCATTTTGTAAGTTCCCCATCTTCAAGCATCTGATGAAGTGGGATTTTCTCCCATGCTCATGTGATAAATAAATTTGTTAGTCTTTAAAAGTGCCACCAGACTCCTTGTTTGATTAGTCTTCCCATAATGTTTCAGTTCCTATATGCTGTAAATAGCATGAGAAGACCAGACCTCTTTTTATATTGCCCATATAAATTGGTCTCAGGGTCATTAAAACCCGTAAAATCAGACAAATAAAAATACCAAGTTATTCAGCTTTCCGCAATTACCACTCCTTTGAGCTCTGGAACCTGAAATCACAGCCCTAGTTTAAGGTTTGAACTCGTTTTCTCTAAAATGCCACAGCAAGTGTTCAGGCAAACTTCTCAGAGTACACTTCTAGTCATGAGATCTTGCCATGCTGATCCAGTTTTTTGCCACTCAGGTTTTGCCTTATACTTTTTTTTATTTTATTTTTTTAAATACATCCCATATAGACTGTCTCCTGGCAATTTAGTAATAGGATTGACATTCATGCAACTTTTATTATCCCAACCTCTGGCAAAGCATTTTTACCATAGGTAATAGATGTTCTTTTAAAAATGGACTGACTGTTTCTTAAATTCATTCAAGAAATACTTTAAGTAATTAGCCTCTCCAGAAGTCGAGACAATAAAGCTGTGTGACGCCATGACAGATATAATCTGATTGGCCTACAGCAAGTCTTTACTCCTAAAGTAAGAGACAAGCTGTGTAAATAGCAAACTTTAACTTCTTTGGGGATTATTTTATCACAGCTGCAAGAACAACAAGGATAATAAAATATGTCACCATAATAAAGCTTAAAAGTCCATGTTGCTATGCGTCTTGCTGCATACTTGGCAATGTGGGTGCAGGGATATTTCAGGGAAAACATTGTGTTAATAAATCTGTGACCAATTATAGGGGAAAACTGAATTTAAATACCTGAGCCTTTTGGACTTTGGTTACAAGTAAGGAATAAATTTTAAAACAGGTTTTGCTATACATACACATAGAAACAACAAAATTTGGAGAGCGATCTTTACAAATTGCAGTATGAGATTAGTATCAATTATAAAGATTAATAAAAATGACAAGAGCATTATATTGAAGGAATGGTATTATTGCAAATTATCCAAACTACGTTTCTTCTTTTTTCCTTAAATTAACCAAATGGAAAGTTAAATAGGTTCATTTATAATGTCTTGTTGCTTGTCCATCATTTTTGAGATTTTTATGCACAGTTTTGTATCATTGTTTTAAAAATCAATGAAGAGCTAATATCGGAGGAAAACAAAATATAATTTGTGGAATTTCCCCTCTAAATTATCCTGTCTTGTCAACAGCAATATTCAGTCCAGCAACAACAACAGGTTCAAGGCCTGGTATCTTTGTGACCCTCCAAGTCTCAATATAGGAACTGTTCACCATTGGAAAGAAACTTTTTCAAGGGTACATTGGCTGGCCAACTAGGGGACACTAGCCCAGAACTTAGGAATCAGAGTTCAAGGCCAGAAGAGACCATTTGATCATCTAATCTGACTGTTGATAGGGACAAGGCTAGCAATCTCTATACACAGAGGTAGCCCTACCCTTCCACCCTGCCAATCATGAATGACAGGAAGGAGGCTTTTAAATAAAGAGGAAGTTGCATTCAGAAAAGGGGGAAGACACCCCTGATCCACAAGTGGCTGGAGTGGCTCCTGAAGCATCAGGAGTGACTCCAATACAGAAGATCACTAGTGTCTGACCACATGAGGAGTGCAGCAAACTCCCCAGGTAAACCTGACAGGGAGAGCCTGATTCAGCTATCCAGCAGAAGGACCACCTGTAAAAACACTACACAGGTGCTCCTGAAGAACAGGGATACCACTGGCTGTTCCTCTTTTGAGTTGGCTCCAGGAAGATTTCATTCTTGGTTGCAGTGGAATATTTGTTTCCCTTTTGATCACCAACAGTAAAGAAATAGAAGGAAGCCCAAAAAGTGGGTAGAACGTCCATTTCATGAACCACGATAGGGGAACTGGTGCTGGATCCATCCAGTGTTGATAACTAGGTGAGCGTCCAGGAGCTCCAACTGGGTGGGAGTAATGCCCAGAGGTTTACACTTACCTCCTATGTATAATAGACCACCAGCACCACACAGTACCTGAACACTAATCCCAACAAACAAGATTAGGTAGAAGTATTACAGTCCACAGGAGACTAGACTATGTGCCACAAGAAAAGAATAGGAGGGACAGAGGTATATTAATGTTCAAGGCCCCTGCAAGGCAAGGAAATGATAAAATGAGGAGTCCCCAGATAATCCTAGCAAATAATTCATACCCACATGTTACTAAGAAAGGTGAAACACTCCCAAAAGCACTTGGGTTCAAGTCTCTGCTCCATTAGAGACCTCCTGTATGATCTTGGATAAGTCACTTTGCCTCTCTGTGCCTGGATTCCCATCTGCAAAAAGGGAATAAAAGCATTTTGCTACCTTATAGGGAGGTTATGAGGGTAAGTACATTAAAGACTGCGAGTTATTCATATACTATGGCGATAGGTCCATCTACAGTGTGTTACAGATTTCAGACCTTAAAGCTTTAATACTATTCTGTAGAAGAAAGCTATTTTGGCAAGTTTTACTGATTTCTATAATGCATTAGTTCTGATTTTCCTCCTTTCACTTAGACCTTGTATGTGCATTTCTCACATCTGAGAAAAATCAGGAATTGGTATATATGTACTATTAATTATTATTATTATTATTATTATTATTTACTTCCCTAACAAAGCCAGAGTGTCAGTAATAAAAATGATTATTGTATCATTATTGTACAGCAGTTATTTTTAATGTTGTACTATACAATTTAACCATATCTTTGTCTCACACAACATGTCTGCATGAAGACTAATGTAGAATTCTGGTGAATTGTAGAATAGTTACACTGCACCTCTTTACAACTATGATTGTAATCTAGACTAAAACTCTTTTGGACAGGAAGTGTCTCATTAAGAAGTGTTTGTATTATGCTTACCATTATGGAACTTCAATCCCTGACTGCAGCCCTTTGGTACCACCATAATATAAACAACAATTAACAAAGGCTGATCCATTACTGTGCCTGTGCTTCTATTTTGCTGATGCATTTAGTGTGCACCTTTCAAATTTCATACTTTTTAAAGTCATACAGCAGTAAATCAATTATAATTTGACTCAAAATTATTATTTTATCTCTTAGCAGTAAAATGTGCATGACTCAAAGCAAAGATTTGTCTAAAGTGGAGTAAGTATTTAGAATCATAATTGTTGTTAGTACTTATGATGCTAATAAGTATGTTTTCTTTTTCATTCTTGGCATGCAATTTTTATTGTATATTTCCCTCTTGAAGCACTTCAAAAACCATTATAATCTGTCACATTTTCTCAAAAGAGGTCTTTAGTCATAAAACTTGTCATTTAAGATGAACTTTAGATCCCACTGATTTTCTGTTTCAATCCATAAAAAATGAGTCTAAAGGCAAGGAATGGAATTTAAAGCTGCTTTTTGGCAAAGACCAAAACAGATCCTGAGAGACAGTTCAGCCAGTTTCAACAGTATGAACATCAAGAAGGATTCTAAGCCATGTAAGGTCTGAGGATGGGGGGTAGGGGGGAAAAGCGCATCATAACTGTGCCATCGCTTTGCTGTCCAGATCTAACCTTTGAAAGGCTTCATCTCATCATCAAAGGCTATTCAAGAAAGCAACAACAACAAAAAACCAACTTTGAGTTGATATTTTGAAAAATAAAGATTAAGATCAAAAGTGTAAAAGGACAGTCTCAGCCTAAATGAATAGCCACCGAGATCTTCCATTGTGTACTGCTGCTCCTGATAAGTCATTTAAAGGAATCTGTGCTATTTGATACTAAGCAAGTGAATGAAACTTGCATACTTAAATTTCAGTTTTACAGACACTTCTGTCAGGCGTATTTTACACCTTTATTAAATAGTAGCTAAAAATTGACAAGCAGAGATCAGAGATGTAGGGAAGCAAAGAAAGTATCATCTGTGAAAAAGATTATCTTTAAAAAGAACTCTTCTGACAGTGGTTTGCAATGATTTTTGCTTTTGACTAGCAACTAGGGTGCCTTCTTTACTCTCAGCTACAGATCACTGAGGTTTCTTTATGCTGCACCAGCTATTGAGACTATCCCCTGTACTGGGAGTCTCCTTGGTTATTGCAGACCTAAAATAAGGGCTCTCTACACCAACCATGCTCTGAGTTTGAAAGGAGGAGTGGTCAGAGCAGAGCATTTGTATGGGAGAGGGCATGATTGCCTCACAGAACACTACAGCTGTTCTCTGCTTCCCAGGACTGATAGGAGTCCCCAGCATGTTAAATTAGAGCAGCCCCTCAAGATGACCAGAATCCAGGGTGTTCTGTACTTTGCCCTGCATTATACATTGGTTGGATCCCAGAATTCAGTTCAGTTCATTCTGGATTTCGAGATGTCTACTTCCCTCAGATATCATTTACTCACACTTCTGCATATGGATTTTTAGCATGTTTTAAGGGCTCACCATTATTATTTATATTACTGTAGCACCTCTCATGATTCCACAATGCAATACATCCCATATAGATCTTGTAGGTTTCAAGACATTGTGTATTATGTCAATGGAATTCTTTGCATGGTTCTCAGTGTTTTGTTTTACATAATGTATCTTGTGTATTAACCACTGTATTAGCTTTATTTGGAAAATTAATGTAAAAATAAATACAATAATCTATTCTCTCCTTATTTCAGCACAATCCAATGAAGCTCTTAACACACAAAAAGCAAAGCCAAGCAGGCATCATAGGAAAGGTCAGCTCTGTTAGTATCTAATCAGACAGTGGTCAGACAAGAATATTGGATGAAGGAAATGAAAAATAATGTGAAAGTTCTTTAACATCTAAAGTGACACAATATTCAACTAACATTAACCAAAATCATCTCTAATTACTGCAGTGATTAAGTAGTAAAGACTTTGATCCCATGGGGATTGCAGTTCTGAAGAAAATACAGTGACATGTGTTACAGATTTTTTTTTTCTGGCAAATTATTACAGAAATTCTGCTCTCCATGGGTTTCCTAACAAACTCCTCTTTATAAAAGCCATGCCTCATTTGTGAACTGCCAAAGGAAGTGTAGTTTTGCTGTTTCTGAAGATTTACGTCTTTATTGCCGTATCTTCAACCAGCCTTTTAAAAAAAAAATCTTTTATGTCTAGAGAAACAAGAATGCGTTATACATTTGCATACTGCTGGGTATCCCGTCATTCTATCTGAAGAACAAACAGAGGAAAAGGAAGGATTAGATAAAAGCCCCAAGACCTTAACTCAGCATGCAGCTGGCCTCAGAGTATGTGCAACTGTAATTAACACAAGGTCTGTTAAAATCTTGGTCCTGGGAGACACCCTGGTTGACCTCTTTTGAAAATACTTTTTTTTTTTCATAATTTCTCACAGTTTAACTATGAGATCAAGCAAAAAAAAAAGTAGTTAGAAAGAAGAGCATGTGCTTTGACTTTAAATGTACAGGTTACATTTAAACCTCCTTTTGCAGAGGATCAAACTGAATGAACAATGTCTGCTCTGTATGTACAAGCAAATACATATTTCATTGAGTTATATGGGTATTTGTTGTATTTTATCATCTCAGCAGATATGCTGTCCCTTGCCCTACATTCTGCACAGAAGAGAAACTGTAAAATCTCTCCTTGCAGTGCTAGCACAGGAGATGGCCAAAGGGGAGCCCTGGTATCTACTCCTTCATTCTGCGCTGACCTTTCTCCATCATAACCAAATCTCCTTCCTCCTCCCACTGTGTTTATATAGTCTGAATATGGCATTGTGTATTACAGGCATAAAACAAGATGCATCTGCATCAGTCACCACCATCACCATCCCTAACTCTTATATAGCACCTTTTATCTGTAGATCTCAAGGCACTTTACAAAGGAGATATGTAGGTATAATTATGCCCATTATGGTAACTGAGGCACAAAGCACCATTCATATCAAACATATCCAATACTGTCCCACAAAGACGGCCCCAAGTAACCATATGTTTACCTATATTTTACAAAGGAAAGGTAATAATTATCAAGTCCTATCCCTCTCCCCAGGCCTGGTGATGGGGCTTGAAGAAAACAGTTACCAATATCCCAATGCTCTGGTTTCTACACTTTCAACCATAATAAGAATGCCATAAAAAACTCTCTTTTCAGAATTTACTTTTAATAACTAAACAGGAGAAATATTGTGCAGCCCATCTACCCCAAATGTCTGAATCAATTTCTTTTAATATAGTCTGCATGTCCTTGTGTAATCAGGATAACAATAAGTTAGTAGTCTCATCATGTTTATGAGATAAAGAATTAGAACTGTGCAAATAATTCACTTTTCAGTTGGCAAAATTTCAAAAAAATGGGAGAAAAAAACATTGGCTATGTCTACACTGGCAAGTTAGTTCGAATTAAGGAAGCTTAGTTCGAATTAAGGAAGCTTAATTCGAACTAACTTAAGCCATGGGGCTACACTAGGCTTTCATTAGTTCGAATTATGGGCTTCCTTAATTTGAACTAATAAATTCGAATATGCTATTCGAACTAAGGTTTAATTCAAACTAGTTAGCTTGAATTAACCAATGTGGCCATGGTAGTTCGAACTAATTGCTTAGTTTGAACTAACTGGCCCACTGAACTCAATGCAATTCGCTAATTCGAACTAAATAAGTGCCATGCATGGCACTTGCTTAGTTTGAACTAAATTTTGCTAATTTGAATTAAGTTAATTCGAACTAACTAAAATTAGTTCAAATTAGTTAGTTCGAATGAACTAATTCGAACTAACTTTAGTAAGTGTAGACAGTCATTTTGAGTTAAATGAAAAATAAAAATTTTGGAAATGTTCAGCAAATTCAAAAGTAAAAAAAAATAATTTCAGATTGAAATGAACTTTTCATTTGACTGAAACAAAATATTTCATTTGATTTGGGGCATTTTAAATGTTTTGAGTTTTTTAAAATAATTTTGAAGAAATTTCAAAACAAAAAGTCATTTCAATCCAAAAAAGAAACCAAAATGTTTCATTTTGAAATGTCAAAAGAAAATGTTTAAGACTTTTTCAGAATTTTGGTTACTTAAGTGTTTCTGACAAGAACAATTTGGCAAAACCAAAACAAATCCCTGAAAAATTTCAGTGTCACCAAATCTGCATTTTTCTCTGACAAAAATTTTGTCTGAAAACTTTTATCCAGTTACCCAAAGAATAATTTTTAATGAGTCTAATATTAGCTGGAAACCTAACAGATACACTCAGAATGCCAGATTTTAAAATGAGATTTTTTTTCTTCTTGGAATTGTTTAGTTAGTGGTATGAAAGAGGTTCACTCTCTCAGCATTGAAAGAGATATTAACCTCAGTTTTCCAAGCTAGTTTATGAATCATTCATGATCAGGTGTAGATCCTAAAGAAGTCACGAGCATCCTAGTTCAGACCACTGAATCAGTCAGAAGAATATTATGGGGAACTTAATGGGAATATGAAAAAAATTAAAATACGAATAGAAGGATCAAAACCAGTAAGTGTATTCAGTAGACCAGAAAGCGTATCGGTTAGTTCAGTCCCATTTATGTTATCGGGAATGCCTAAAATATGAATATTGTATGATTTTGCAAAAAGTCTCAAATTCTCAAGTTCTCTCTAGAGTACTGTATTGTCTTCAGTCATTACCCGTGTGATTTCATGCTCTCAAGTTGTGCTTGTGACTCACTAAAACCTTTCTGAGATTGATCAGCATGGTGTTCTAAATCAATCATGCTAAATGAAACAGCATCTGACTTAGAATCAAATGGATCAAAACTTGTTTGCAGAGACTGAATTGCAGTAAATATAGCTTCCACAGGAATCTTAGAAGCAGCACCAGTAGTTACAGATTTAGAGAAAAATTCTTTGTTAGCCGATTGTAAAAATCAGTCTGATAGCAACAGTCGAAGTGTACAGAACTACGAGAGCAAAAGTCTCCACATCACCTTCGGGTTCCCTTTATCATTGCTGACTAATTGTACTTTATTTCCCCCTACACAACTCTGACATAGCCTCCATAGTTCCCAAAGAGCAGTCCCCATATCCCTTTTCTTTTGATAGCTACTATATGTATATGGCAGGATGAAGGGCGGTCAAAGTGTGATCAGAGGTTACCAGAATTCTGGGGAATACAGCAGACTGTCATGGTCAATATCTGTGATTCTGAGAAACACCTTCGTAGGCACCAAATCACTACTATTGTTACAATATTAAGCCAAAATCTTTTGTATGTCAAAGTATCACGTTGGGTTCCTTCCAAATCCATGTAGCCTTGGTAACATATTGGAATGATTCACCACTGACAATTAGAGAACCAAATAGCTGCCATCAGTAAAAGATTTTCTTCATCTTACCCATCTTGCAAGAATATTCCATCCATTTCTTTAATAGTAGACACAGTAGATCATTCATTCAGCACCTACAGTAACTCTCATTTATCTTGGACTAGACCAGAAACTTATAAAGGAATGACAATCATTACAGCACTCACCTAAATGGAAAGGACAAGACACCACATAACACAGCATTATTCTGCAGTCTGCTAGCTTCCTGCCCCCTAGCAGATTCAATCTGAAGTTCTGGTACTGATATACAAAGTAGTCAAAGGCCAATGGCTACTTCCGTTTCGGTCACACATGATAATCAGTAGGCAAACTGCATTGCATCATAACTCTAATACAGATTCAAGAGAACAAGAGGTAAAACTTACTCAGCTGGCCAGAGATTCTGGAACTCCAGTGCAAAGGAGAAAAGGAAAATTCATTCCATTGCTATCTTCAGGTCATGCTGTAAAAATAGACTTGAAAGGATTACATTATTACCGGTAAATGTTGTCAAATATTGATTTCACCATACACATAAACAATATTTCCATCTATAACAATCAAAAGTGACAGATAGGCAAAGTAAGACAAATTCTCCTTGAGAATTTGTTACAGTTTGTGTTAAGGATACTTATTTGGTGTATTTTTACGTATGTCGGCAATTTGTGTTTTAATGGTTATAAACCTTTAATATTTTTAAAATCTCAACAGACTGTCATTAAATAATTACTGTTTAATCCCACACACGTACACTGTTGTCTGACTCTCCCATAATTTTTCCTGTGAAAATGTAAAGATAGAAAAAAGGTAAATGCTTTAAAATAAACATTGATATCATCCATTAATATAATAAAAAATAAAAATTGAAGTCTGCCATGTCTATACTTGTTTGCCATTGCATTCCCCAAAGAACCAAAACTTAAGAGAGTTCTATAGAACAATCAAAAATCAGCACAAGATTAGATTTTTAGTAGGATAGAGAACTAACATCACACTCAAACCGGGTGTCTGACTGTACCCAAATGGAATGTAAAACTGAGTGGTCAGCTCCTCCTCTTAGCCAACTACATTTTTTAATTCAAGATTTTTAATTCACATGTAATGCTGAAATATTATTGGGTAAGATCTTTATAAACATTGGTCAACAGATAATTTTGGTTTAAACAATGTCTTTTTATAGTGACAAGTAGTATGCATGCCTAAATTGTGAAAAATAAATTCATTCAGAATACTACTATACGACGACAGGGTCAGCAGTTTGATTTTCTATTAAATGCCTCTGGTCTGTTTTTTGTCAGCAGTGTTAGTTGGTAAAACTGTGAGGTGGTCACACGTCGAGCTGGTACAATTGCAAAAATAAAATCATCTGGCTCTTTAATTATTGTAAATTGCATTTGTGGAAAAAAAAGGTAAGTAAATGCTCACCTTTTAAAACGAGAAAAATCTATGGATTAGTTTGAAAAGGGCACTAAGTGCTCTTGCACTTAGGGCAGAATGGCAAAATTACTCTTGTTGCTGCAGTACCTCTTGGCCTTTGCTGTGATGTCAAGTGTTGGCCTTTGTGGTACTGCAATTCCCTCTAAAAAAATAGATTTTTGTGAAAGTGCTGGCACAGAATGAAATCAGCAGACTCTGATCTCTGCTAGTGGGACATTTGTTACATTTTCTGTTTTGAATTTAGTAATACATATTTCAATATGGCATTGCTTCTTCGAAAGGTTAGAAACCTCTTAGTCCTGTGAGATTTGTGTCAGCATCTGATTTCATGTGCAAGGTAAGCTTTAAATATTAATATGGAGAAAGGTCATGCACTCTTTAACCCCCAAAATAGAGTTAGTAAATCATGATCTGCCAGTAAAAAAATACAGGGCACATCACTATTTGGCTAGGGCAAAATCTAAATTTAAATTAACTAAATTGTCTGTGGGAGCTCGTGACACTCTGTGCTCCAGGCAGAACCCACTGTCGTGTTGTTAGGGTATGTTTTATACAAAGAATACCTTGTGAGGATTGTTGTACTATTACTATGTGTGGGGTTATAAAGTATTGCTATACATGTTACTAAAATAATAAATAAATATGTGGGGTTGGAACAATGGAGCACATATCACTGGCAAGATGGGTGGTAACGTCTCATGGAAAACAATCTATTCTTCCAGGGACTTCTCAGAGAAGGCATGTATGCCATGGGAGCAAAGTAGCCCACATCACAGCCAGGATCCTTCTAGCAGGTGGAAGAAAGTATAAAAGATGGCAGTGACATCATCATTTGGCCTCTCTACACCTCTCCACTCCATCCCACTATAACAACTGAAAGACAAAGGCATTGAAGGGAGATTTGTCCCAGGCTGCAAGGAAGCCCAGGCTGTGTACCAAGGACCTGTAAGCCGCCTATATCATCTGTTAGGGTGAGAGACTGTCTGATTCATAGCTTGCTTACTCTACGTAAGAATTTAGACTGCAACTTTATTTTTCTTTCCTAGGTAACCAGGTTGGATCTCTATGCCTCTATAATACTTAAAATATAGCTTTCTGTAGTTAATACATTTGTGTTATATTTTACCTAAAACAGTGTGGTTTGCTTGAAGTGCTTGGGGAACCTCAGCTCACAAAGCTGGTGCAAGTGGCAAATTTATAAATTAGTTGAGCAATGCAAGACTATGTTTCTGGGGGGCAAGGCTGGGGAGCGGGGGGGGGGGGGACTGCTTGAAGGCACTCTATTGATGGTTCATGAATGGCTGGGAAATCACCCATGTAACTTAGTTGGGTGTGTCCCTGCCTATGGGTAGCTATGTAAGTGCAGTGCCTGTCAGAGGCTTATAGCTTGATATCAGCATTACAGTGTGAGACAACCCAGACTAGTGAGTATGCAGGACTGTGCGATCTCCTAGTCCAGGTTGTAACCCATAACAGTTGTGTATCTATAAAAAGAAAGAAAGAGAGAGAGAGAACTCAAGACAGATTTTGGAATAGGAGTTGGAGAACATGTTAGAATACAAATCTCCCTCCTTTCAATAAATCTGGTGTGACTGCTCTAGTGGTTGGAATAAAAATAAATGGAGAATTGCAGAATCTTGGGGCAGATCTTCAGTTGGTGTAAGTGTTCATGACCATTGGCGTTAGGAGAACTATGACAATTTACAGCGGATGAGGCTCTAATCCAAGCTGAAGCACTGATTTATGGCATGATCTCTGAGTCATGACCTCTTTATATATATCATTCAACCCAGCTGGAAGCTAAGGTAAAAATGTGAAGGACCTTGCAGAAAATCAGATGATGCATCAAAATGGCATTTCCAAAGGCAAATAAATTTTAATCTATTAAATCTCTTATGATGTGATAAAACTGGGTTAATTATTATGTAAGACAGATATCTAAATCCAAATTCCCAGGCCAGCTGAACTCCATGCCACAAATAACCAACCAAATTTGTTCAGCTTCCTAGAGAGATTCTACCTCCAGCACTGGAAACCCTGGCTAGTCAACACTTCTGCTGATTAGGCAGCAACTGCATGCCCCCACGTACCTTCACCAAGTGTCTTTATTAGTATTTCTTGCCATATGTTCCAGATACAACAAAATATACCAACAGATAAAAAAGGCCTCTCTACTGCTCCCTGACTCAGATTTTTATACTGCTTGCTTTTGTCTCTGAGTTTTCCAGCTGGTGCATTAATTACCTCAATAGCTCAGACTTCTACAGGTGCAAGTAATCCCCACTAAACTTCCAAACACAATCAGACTAGTTAATTCTCTCCTACTTTAACTACCCAGTGCCCTGCATGTTCTCAGTAACCAGATGCTGGCTTTTAAAAGGGACTCTGGAGTTGCTAACAGCAGCCAGTCAGAACTGTGAAGGTGGTACTGGATTTTTCTCACAGAGATGACCATTGCTGCTGATCTCTACTAAGAGGAGGCTGCATGGGGAGAGTATGATCTAGTGTAATAATGGGGCCAACGGATTCACCCTAATTGTAAACTCAACTGTGAGAAATGAATAGAAATTAAGTCATAGTAATCTATAACAATAAATGTTGACAGGAAAAGGTGAAAAATGATATAGAAAGACCAAATGAGTCCAAACGATAGGCCTACTGAAATACCATAATTAAAGGATTGTGTTAAGAGCATGGCTGGTAAACAAAAGAAGTGGTGACCAGAAATCAATAAACCAAAATCAGTTTGTCAGTAACTAAACCTTACAGGTGAACAAATAATCAGGGGAGGGACTTCCTCACTTTACTCCCTTTTGGAGTCTTTAGAGGAAAAGATAGGAGTGGGCATAAAGAACATGCAACAATTTTCTGACTGAAGAGAAGAAATGAATTCTACCCTGTTGGCTGCCTTCCCACCACCACAATCTGGAACCACAGGACCCACAGTGACCCTAAGCCTTCATCAGCCTGAGACACAGGTTAAGCTAACTGCACCAGCACGAGGAACCCAGGTGACCACACCACCTCTACTGTCTCTGACTGAATCTTGAACACTTAGGATGCAACACTTCGTTGCCTTCCTCCCTTCACATACACTGTCATCCTTTTCGTTCCCCATCTTATTTCATCTCTTTCCTAGCCCTCTCCTTTTACCCTCTATCTAATTAGAATCTGGCTTAGTTGGCCAAGGATTGCTGAAAGCTTTTGAACCGAGAGGCAAGTAAAGGCAGCGTCCTAAACCACCTGATGTTGATACAAGTTTGCCAGAAATCAGAGTGGCTAACAATCTATGTGCTGTGCCTGTTCTCTCCAGAAGTGAGAGTCAACGCCGAAGACAACTGCATTTTGTCCCTTGGATATTCTTTTCTCTCCCTGTTGGGTGTGACTGTCTTCTAGAAACAGGATCCGCCTTTAATCACAGCAGCAATAAAAATAACTCCAGCCCAACTTTTCCTCTCCCCCTCCACCCTCAAAGGACAGATATTAATATTGGAGACTCTCAAAGCAATTTTTTCCCTTCTAAATACACTACAGATGAAGGGGAAAGGAAGAGTTGTTGTTTAAATGAAAGGCTTACTTAATATTTTGCATTCTAATGCTTTAACTATTTTTCTTCTTTTCTGTGTCTTTAATACAATGTTTAAAAGATTTTTCATGGTGTGTTTGCCATGTCAGCCTAGGAAGGCTGAGGTGTCTGTATAACAAAGCCTGCACCTTGTTTAAAATTGTTTAATGTTGGACCATAGAGGGGGTGGGGGAGAACCCTGCAGCTGACAGGTAGGGAGAAAAGAAAGGTGAACCATTTAAACTTAAATACAGTGAATGCATTTGTTAAATTGGCAGGGGTGTAATTTGGCATTCAGAATAGAAGGTAGATTGTTGTAGCTCTTACATGCTATTATTCGAACCAAGCCCTAAATGGGTGAGATTTTGCTTGTGGAAGAGATTGAGGCAAAGGACAATTTTAAATAATCATATATAGCAGTCTCCAGTCTGGAGATTTGCTTGGTCTCTCCTAAAGCTGCCAATCATTTTAAATTATGTCAAGTTGTATGCAGCATATATGACCTGATCCAAAGACTGCCAATGACTTCAATGTGTTTTGGATCAGGCCCATACAACACTTTTGTGATGTAGACCTCTTCTGTCCATTGGGAACTGTGCTAAATCCTTCAAACTCATTTCCTTTAGCATTTTTACCCTGCTTTAAAATAAAAAATGTTTTATGAGCCACATCCAAAGCCTACTGAAGTCAATGGGAGTCTTTGGGATCAGGTCATATATATGGCACTCTGCTAGACAGATTTCATCCCTCTTAAATATTCAGTGTGAAACAATCTCTCTTTTCCTAAATTGTAGCTACACTGGAATGAAAGCTCCAGTTCTGTAAAATGATTAAAACATTTTGTAGACAGGGAAACTTAAGTCCATAATCAGTTTAAGTTATTATGTTTTGTGATTCTCAAAGCATAGCAAGGTTATAACATATATCTGAACTAAAGATTTGTGTCCTGCTGCTACACATAGATGATTAGAATTATCTATGACTTTACTTTTTACCGGGGAAAATTTGCTACTGATACCTTTCTGTGTCTCTGCTCGTCTATGGATTTTCCAGCACACTCCAGAAATTGCTTTAGAAGAATATTTTTGATTCTCAGTAAGGAATCGTAGCATGCTAAAGTTTCATTTACTTTGTAATGTTTAAAAATATATAGGACCACCATTGCACTCCAGCATTGCCCTGGGAAATGTAACAGCAAAAAAAATTATAAAGATATATTCAGAAACTAATAAATCAAACATAGAAGATTAGGGTTGGAAGGGACCTCAGGAGGTCATCTAATCTCAGTCCCATGCTCAAAGCAGGACCAATCCCCAACTAAATCATCCCAACCAGGGCTTTGTCAAGCTGCACCTTAAAAACCTCTAAGGATGGAGAGTCCACCACAATTGCCTTACCACAATGACACAAGAAAAGGAAAAAGAGCCTGTCATCTAAGGAAATGGGAGAAGAATAATGAGAAAAGGAGAGGGAAAACACTGAATAGAAACAAATGTAGAACTAGCCTAGACTCACACAGAGACATAGTCAAATTCCAAAGGGGTAGCCGTGTTAGTCTATTGTAGAAAGACAACAGAGTCTTGTGGCACTTTTAAAGACTAACAGATTTATTAATCGCATGAGCTTTCGTGGGAGAAAATCCCACTTCGTCAGACGCTTTGAAGATAGGAAAGTTACAGAGTGGGAGGAAATTAAATGCAGGGGAGTGTATGACATAGCATCAGGTCAGGCTGTAACAGCAAATCAAAGTAGGTGTTAGGATTCAAAACACTGGGGAACAGCACATAGAGGAGGGGGGAGGTCAATTCACTTGATGTAATGCGAGAAAAATCCATAGTCCCTGTTTAACCCCAAGGCAACTGAGTCAAATTTGCATATAAGTTCGAGTTCTGCAGACTCTCTTTGAAGCTGTGATTTGTTATTCATCTGTGTCAACACAGCTATTAACAAGTCGTTAAGGGAGTGAGCAGGGAGGTTGAAGTGTTCTCCTACAGGTTTTGCAGTATTGCAGTTTCTGATGTCAGATTTGTGTCCATTGATTCTTTGGCACAGAGACTGTCCTGTCTGTCCAATATATAAGGCAGAGGGGCATTTCCGGCACATGATGGCATAAATCACATTGGTGGATGAGCAGGTGAACGAACCCTTGATGGAGTAGGTGGCATGATTAGGCCCTGTGATGGTGTCATCAGTGTAGATATGAGGGCAAAGTTGGCAGCGTGGTCTGCTGCAGGGCTGTGTTCCTGCTTTAGTGTTTCTGCTCTGTGATCTGTAGTTGCTGGTAAGTATCCTTTTAAGATTAGGGGGCTGTCTGAAAGCAAGGAGGGGTCTGTCTCCCAAGGCTTGAGAGAGTGAGGGATCATCTTGTAAAATAGGCTGTAGATTTTTGATGATGTGTTGAAGAGGTCTGGCTTGGGGGTTGTAGGTGACGACCAGTGGCGTTCTGTTGTTGTTTTTCATGGGCTTCTCCTGCAGTAGTTGACTTCTGGGTCTACACAGCAATTAAAATACCCTGGCTAGCCTGCACCAGCTGATTGAGGGCTCATGGGGCTCAACTGCTGCGTTGCTAAATTGTGGTGTAGACATTACATTATGTTCCCCAAATCAAAGGGTCCTAGAGCCCAGCCTCCAGCTCATGTCTGGACTTCTACACCACAATTAAACAGCCCCTTAGCCTGAGTCCCACCAGCTTGAACCAGCTCAGCCTGGGCCAGCTTGTGCGGGCGGGGGTGAGTTAATTGTAGGGTAGCTGCACCTCTAGTACAGGGAGGAGACTACAGTGAAGAGGAAATAACAGCCTACACCCTGACATGAAAGAAAGCAGGTGGCTGGCCCACACATCCCACATATGTTGTGATGGGTGTGGCACAGAGCTATGCATGCAGGAAACCCTGTATTTCATAGCAGATCTGGGCTCTGGTGACTCCTCTGACAGCTGCCCCCAGAACCCTCCCAGAGGAGGGGGTTTCAGCACATAGTTACTCTAGTTTGTGATTATACTAACTTTATGATGGCTTTTGCACTGGGTACTGAAGGAGGGATATTCTACATAAGTGGCTGACAGGCCCTCCTTCTAACTGGAAAGTGGGCGATATGTGCATGTGTCAGGAAATCCTGATCTGATCCAGAGAAATATGAGAAAAGCACACAAAAGAGAGTTCTGCTAGATCTAGACCCAAGTCTGGTGTAGATGGGTATCAGCACATATCCTGCCAGATGGGCACCTCCTCTTGACATTAATGGGGAATTACTCAAGTGGCGCTACTGTCTGGCAGCCTGTGCTCTATCTTTCTCATTCTCTAGTCCGGACCTCAGTCCTCCAGCCAAATCCTTCTTTAGTTCTCCCCTTCCAGGGTACTGTCTAGTCCTATCTGGTCCACTTTGAGTCGGTGGCCATCACTAGCAGTCTAGGCCTCGGTCCCTTCCCACCTCCCCTTCCCACTACTCCGGGCTCCAAATGCACTGCTCTGGCATCACCTCATCCTCCACCTCAGTTCAACAGGTCCCCTGGGCCACATCCTCGCTACCCCCAGGTACATTCTCTCCCTTGTATCAGGGACTAGATTACAGCAGAACCCTGGCAATCTGCATGGAGCTGTCCCTTGTCCTGCCTCCCACAGCCAGGCTGATAGCACACCCTTCCTACCCACAGGTCAGGGGAAGTTCCCCAGAGCCCTCTTATATACAGGACTCCTGTATCCTGACTGGGTGCAGTCACCAGCTCTGGTTGACCGCCCTTCTCCCCAGGTTTTTAACCCCTTTTCCACCATTGTGGGGAACCTACCCCACTACATCGAAATAATCTCTGGTCGTGCTGGAGAGGAGGTTGTGAATTCAGGTTAATTTAATATTGTAAAATGTTTGGAGTAAGCTTGGGCTGGTTACTTAGGGATGGTGCTCAAGTATTCAGTGCATCATTTGTGTTTGAACAATATTATCTGTTTCTGAATTACTGGAGATCTCAAGCTTGCGGGGACAGGGATAATTTCTTTTAGTCTGTCCCTAAAGCACTGAGCGCATTATCATTGCTCCATAAAAATATTAGCAAGAAGACCACCTAAGAAGAAACAATATTTTTTAAAAAAATTAAATGCTTAACCTGTAGCAATACATTTTTACATATGACTAATTCAAAGTCATCTCAGAATACCTGGCATGGGCATTAATTGTAATTTAGAGCAAATCAGGCAGGCTGTAAAGAATAAGATCACAAATACCTTGGGAGCCCAAAACTTGTTTCTTAGCAATAACACACTTTCTCTCTAGCAGGCTTTTTTGTGTATGTTTTGAAATATATAATTAGACAGACGGAATTTAAATTTAACCCCCACTGTAAGAGGCTGGGTTTGCTCAAGAAATACAATGGTTTGTTTTTTTATTAGAAAAGCTATACTACAAAAGGAGCCTCTCTGATTGCGTAAACTGAACATTTACAACCACCTGATGTTTTTGAGTATGTCAGAGCCCATCGGCAGGATGAAACAGCTGTCAGTTGGAGTAAAAGCTGACAAACCTTAGTTTTTCCAGGCAGAATAGCAGTACAGTGTTGGGATGCCAAATAAAGCTCTCTGAGGATGGTGAATAATTCAACTGAAAAACCCCTTTCTCAAGAGTGAAAAGGGTGTCAGTGGTACAAGAAGTCACCACTTCTAAGTGAATCCTTCTGAGAGCTGTTGAAACACCATGGTATCTTTAGATAGTACAAAATGGATTCTTAGATGTCAGAGAGAGTGTGAGGGAAAGAAAAGAAATATGTACAGTCAGTCTGAGGTTGGAATAGTCTGTTAAAAGCCCTTAGGGTCAGAAAACTATTTCAGTAAAAGGTTTGTGGTTTCTAAAGAGCAGAATCAATTTAAAAAGAAAAAAACTCCAATAATTAGCATTATTATCCCTCTAAAATATACTAGACTCTTCCCTCAGGAGAGCCATAATTAAAAATGAGCATAAAGTGCAAGCAAAATGCAAAAATGGGTCTCTAACTCACTACATGGCAACTAACTTATCAGCAAGTTTCCTGCAATCTTCTCTGAGTTGTAGGAGGGGATGGGGGGGGCAGGGGGAGGGAGAGGGTAGCTATCCAAAGTTTCAGACAATATTTACCTCTCCAGTTAATAAATTGTGATCCTAATCCCAACAAAGGTCAGTATATTCTGATTATTATATACAGGCACCTTCTTCACTTTTGTTTGCCCAATTCATAACGTAATGAGTCACCAATTTCCACTGGCAACTTCACTTTAATTTCAAACATCTGAATTGAACAATCATTCACATCTCAAAGGCACAAGCCATAATTACTATTAATTAGAGGTGCAAATGGTAACTCAGTTGCTAATTCTGGTGAATCAACAAGCTCATGAACTAGTGAGGCTCAGAGAGCAGAGCGAGGATTAAGTAACAAAAGGCAGCCATTTGAAATCCTCTTAAATACATCTGAGCAACAGAGAGCTAGGGCCCTAAAGAGTATTATTGAATACAACAGAGACAGCAAGTGTGGGAAGACAAGAAAGGTAATCTGACCTGAGCACTGAACTTGTTTTATGGAAGGATTGGTAGTGAGTTTCCTTCTCCCTGCATTTACTGAGTGATAACCATAAACTACTTGTCTAGTGTAACAAGTATAGAATCAAATATGCACATGCCATCCAGGCACTGCCGAATATGTGCCACCACTAAGCATCACACATGGCACATCACATGCTTGCTGCTTAGACTGGGCTACAGTCAGAGAGAAAGTTCTAAACAACATTCTCATATTTAGGTGGTATTATACATTGTGCCACAGGTGCACAGTGTGCTTTAGAAAAAAATTTAAAGCACAGCCAGCCTTCTCCATGAAGCTCAAGGAACAACTGAAATCTGTTTTCACTGGTGTTCTTCTAATTCTTCAGTCTAGCATCCTCCACTGACTTTAACAAAGCTTTCTTTAAGCCTACAAGCTTAATAAAGCTGGAAATAGTTCCATATGCACAATTCACTTATCCCCACCAGCTTTTGTAAGTGAGTTAGTTAAGTAGTTTTGTTTTCCCTTGTTCAGTACTGTTTTATTGTCAATCACTTCTGATGTGAGACGTAAGCAATGGAGAGACTATTATCAGTTATTTGTATCCCTAACTCAAGCAAAGTAATTCTGCAGCAGTTGAAAAATCTGTGATCTCAAAAACAAATAACGAGTCGAATTATGATTGGCTGTCTGATTATGAGATTTGCTGGTTCAAGAACATCATGGACACTAACACTTACACCAATACAGATCACAGAAGCACATTTTTAAAAGCATGTTTAATATGGCTACATGGCACTATATGGCATTGCATCACATAATATTAAATTTGCAAGCCCAAATAATTCATCATGCTTCACTTCTGCAGAAATCACAGCTTTACTATTTTGCAACTGGAAATCATTTATCATTTTAAGATGAAACATTCAATCCAATTTTTAGCAGCTCAGATAAGCCAATATATATTATCTTGCAAATCCTTTACTTAAATGCTACAGTCAATGAGGTCTGTCAGTCAGCATGAGACAGAATGCACTCGTCTGGTTTTGAAAAAAAAAGTACATTGTGAAGGTAGCATTTCCTTGTTTACTTCACAAAGCTAATTTTACAGCTGACTTGTTGAGAATACATTTATACATGGAGACCATCACAGGAAATGAAGTCACTTAGGCAGTTCATAAAACTAACTGCAGCTGATTTTCTGTAGCTATCGGATGTGAAAGTTATACATAGGATCTAAGAATTATCATTTACCATTTTAAAACAGTTTCTCAGTATCCATGGACCTCCTCCAGTTGAAGTCAATAGGAATTTTATTACTGACTAAATAGGAGCAGGATGACCCATCATGACTCTATATTTGAGATACTACCAGCCCCATCCACCCTGGTGCCAACTATTAAGACAGATTGCAATTAATCTAGTTAAATGCATGTTGTTTAATAGTATGTGCATGGCAAAGGGGAAGATTGGAAATTGTCTTTACAGAAGATTCACATGAAACTTCAGTAGAATGGAGAATAATTGTGTGACCCTGGAAGATTTTGATCATCAAAAGTTAGACTATTTAAAACTGACAAAAATTAGAAAACACAGGGAAGAGAAATGTAGCAAGGTAAGCAATAACATAGCAAGGTATTATGGTTTTGGGAAATTCAGTGTGTTCCCAGAATGAGCTGTGCTTCAAAAAAGCAATTTAAATGTATTCTGCCTCTGAACGTTTATATAGATTTTGAGAGGCTCCTGGAGTGGCTGACAAGGACAGGACAAGTTGGAACATTGCAAGAATTTGGCTGTCTACATTTGGATTCCAAGTTACTTCAATCATTGTCAGGTTTTCCTGGTCAAACCAGGATATTTCATCAGTTAATGTGATACATTATTTGAATCGATAAGAAAGCTCTTTGGGGTATTATGTAGGCATAAATGGTGATGCGGTTTCTCAGGAGTGTAAAGTGAATTATTTCCTGTATTTTTGATTAGTTCTGTACCATACTTCAGCAATAAATATATAAATGATCATAAATGCCAATAAACCCTGCTTGTTTACTAGGGCATCCATGTAACGTTTGGCAATTTTATTTTGGTGAATAGTTAATTATGAAAAAAAAAGTATTTTGGGGGCACTGAAATTTGTGAATTCGGATTCATCCATCACTAGAAGAATGAAAAAGGAAACAGTAAATTATTATGATGTAGGGTTGTGGTTGGCGTCATTCTTACTTGAGAAGCAGAGGAGATGGGAAGGAATATGACAGGGGACAAGATGAGGTCAAAGATGTAGGTAGGGGCCTTGAATAAATGCACAAGCAGTTTCAATGTGATATACTAAGCAAGGGAAGATGTCAGGATTTGATTCAAAGTTCACTAAATCAGTGAGATTCTTTCCACTGACTGCAGTGGAGTTTGGATTAGGCCTTTAGATGTGGATGACAAGTTTGAATCATGGATAAGAAAGATGGTTTTGGTTATTTTTATAAACCAGAGGAGAATAATAAAGGGATCAGGGAGAATGGAGGAAAGGAAAACAAACAAGGAGTCTTGTGGCACTTAAAGACTAACACGTTTATGTATCTCATGAGCTTTCATGAGAGAAAATCCCAGTTCATCAGAAGCTTGAAGATGGAGAACTACAGATGAATGGGAGGAAGATAAATGTAGGGAAGTGTAAGTCATAGAATCATGTACATGGATTTGCTGCAATACTCTGACCTGATTCTATGACTTACACATCCCTGCATTTATTTTCCTCCCATTTATCTGTAGCTTTCCATCTTCAAGCGTCTGAGGAAGTGGGATTTTCTCCCACAAAAGCTCATGCAATAGATACATTTATTAGTCTAAGTGCCACTAGACTCCTTGTTTATTTTGCTGAACTAGACTGACATGGCTACCTCTCTGGAGGAAAGGAGTTTGCAGTACATTTTTTTTAAGTTATTAAGTTGGAGCATAGTTATTGGTAGCAAAGACACAAGTAGATGTAAATGTAACTCACCAGCCAAAAAATTAAAATCTCTGAAACAAAGTAATATATTTTCGGCAATCCCTCAAAGTTCGAAGATGATTGTCTTCCAATAAAATGGCGGCCAGTTTTTGCTGGTGAATCCACAGGTGGCTAATAAGACCTACCTGGGATCTACATACCTTGTCACAGTTTTTGGCTCTTAATTTTTTTAATGATTTTTAGGGTGTTAGGTTTCAATTTTCTTCAGTTTTTAAAAGTATACTCCATGTGTGGAATTTCATTCAATGGACTAAATTCTAATGCACTGACTAAAATGTGAGCAGACAGAGTTTAAATTTAATGGGTGATCTAAAATATGGATAGATGACCAAATGCAAGCACACGAACTAAAATACAGCATGCAGATCAAAATATGTTTAGAATGGAAGCACACCAAGCCTGACAATATTAATAAATACGTGAAAAAAACTGGACATATACTTTTGAATTACCAACATTTATAAAATATATTTTAGTGTATTTGTGTATTTTAGTGCTTTGTACAGAAAGACAGACCTAGAGTAAAAGCAGTGTGCAAAAATGTAATAAGATTTAACAATTTTGAATTACATGAATATCAAAATGTATCTTAAAA
This sequence comes from Pelusios castaneus, assembly GCA_007922175.1. Lineage (NCBI taxonomy): Eukaryota > Metazoa > Chordata > Testudines > Pelomedusidae > Pelusios > Pelusios castaneus. The sequence continues at coordinate 4,473,670 of ML685795.1, read as the reverse complement.
ATGCACACTTTTTTCCTTTAGTCTTTTAAAATTCAAACAATTTTTCCTGCTCTCTATCCCCAAATTCCCTCCTTTGCTAATCTTAGGTAAAAATGACTCCTCCGTAGAGATCTTATATGTCAAATATTAATCTGATGAAAATCTTCTATAGCTGAGTGATAAAACTATGAAAATAAGGGCTTATGAATAGACAGATGCTGAGAGCTTTAATTCTACAACATGATTGGTACAGCTATAATTTTTTTTTTAAATCCAGGAATTTTTTCAGTTGCTTAAATAGCAGACAATACACCTATTATGACCATATACATTTAAAGTTTTAAAACCACTCCACCCCTATTATTTCCACCAAAAGAAAAATGTGTATAATAATACATATATTGACTTCTACTTTATGGTCAATTACAAGATTTACTACCCCAGTATTCAGTCAATTTTAACCTCTTTAGGTCAACAAATCTCAATATTGATCTCAAAAGAAGTCAATATCTATTTATTACTTACCTCCACATTTAGATGCCTACCACAAATTCTTATGGGCATTCCCTTGTAGAGAAAAAAAGTGAATACTTTCTGTCTAGTTTCTATTCAAAATAAGCTATGTAGATGAAAGAAAAGCAAATGTAACAGCCATGAGGTGAAACAGACTTTGAAGGAAAAATAATAGTAAAACCTAATTTTCATAGTTAGGATGAAAGATGCTTAGCTTTTCCTCATAATTTCCTTAAGAATCCACAGACTTAACATCTTATAATTGTTATTCAGTGTTCCCTCCCTACATAAAATGTAATTGAGCAATGTGATATTTTGATTTTGCTAAAATCTTAAAATAATTAACAATTAATTTTTAATGTAACATGCAAATAATGTTAAACAAACCTACAAAAACTTGGAAATCCATTATTGAGGCTAACAATTGCATTCTCATTTATGCAACTATGAAAGTTAAGAGATTGTTTAGTAAATCTGGGATAGGCAATCTCTTTACTTTCTTAGTTGCATCTGCATATATAAATCAGTCAACTGTATACTAGACCATACAAGGTTTAATTTCAGTCATTTTACAAAAAGGCTTAAAATTTCAAACAGATTTGCTATAATAGCATCCCCAAATCTCAAGTTTAAAGCTCTAGTTGACACTTAAGCACATAAAATAAGAATTTACAATAACCCAAAGGCTGATTTCAGCTTCTGAGTATGATGTTGGACACTGGAATGTGTTCAAAATGTTGCCTCGTTGGAAAACACAGGATTTTGGTTTAGGCACTAACTTTTGAGAATTGAGTTACTTGTATATATATAATGGAGCAAGTAAATGATGGAATATTGACCTTAACTTTTAATTTTGTCCCCTTATTCTATAACATTGTTCATTTCAGAAAACAACATAATTGGATCACAATCTTTACACTTTTTATGGATTTCAAAAGAAAGTTCAGGGGGAAAAAAAGAAACCTTACCTATATTTGTGTTAACACATTTAACTGTAACACCTTAGAAGCCAGTGAAATCTAGTGAGTAAATTACATGGTTTTAAAAGTTCTCCAAAAGGAAGCAGCAGAAAATGACAGAGGATTGGAAGAGACTGTGTTCCACCCTGTGTACCAACACTGGCACAGGAAAGATGTCTAAAAAACAGAAAAACTATGTAATTATAAAATAACCATATCTATGTAATTATAAAATATCCATAACTGCAGTCCACCAGTTGACAAATGTCTAAGAACAACTTTCTCTAGGGCACATTTATCTCATCACCGAAAACGATTGTTTTAAATAATTATTTTTAAATTTTATTTATTTTTCTGAAAAAAATATTTACAAAAATAAAATAAAATTATCTTAAGGAGCAAACCAGAAGTAAAGGGATAATCAGTGGGACCTAAGTTTAAAAAACACCAGTTTACTCAGAGCTTTGGCAGAAAATCCATTGTTAACTTTCTATTATCGGCCTAGATACTGCAACTCACATGATGGTAGTTCAGGCTTACTCAGTAGTCCATATTTTATATTATATGTCCCATATTATCAGAAACATAGGTCTTACATTCAGCTTTAACTTTGATTTTCTATAATTGGCAGTAGAATGCAAACATTTGAAAAATTATTTTGATGTAGCAATTTAGATATCATTTAGATTCAGAAGACCTGATTCGCCACTAATGACATCAATTTAAAAAGTGGTATAAGGAAGTAGAGAATTATGTCTTGAGTTTCCTAAATAGGGTATTTGATAAACAAAGTGAGCTGAAGTGGAATCAGATAGTTTTTCAGCCTGAACAGAATCAATAGTATTTATAAGATGTAATAGAAGCTCTAAAATTTCTAGCTTTGTAAAACAGATATAAAGCAAATTGACATAGTGTGTAAGGCATTGATGAGTTCAGATACATAGTACTGCCATTATGGAACTGCTCTAGCTATAGTGAGACCCCAGTTCATCTAATCAGAGACCAAGTGCAAGGTTAAGATCTGGCTTTCTTGGTTGATAGAAAGATGTCTGTAGGAGGACAATGTATTTCATTTAGCTTTTTTGCATTCCTCATGATTAGGGTACGGAAAAACTTGAATTACAGCCCCCTTTTTGCAGGGGTCCATCTGATAGACAGAAGCTACTGGGTATTAAACTGAAGTAGCCTCCATAGGGAAGAGGATTCCTCTCCCTGACCTTACATGTGCCCAGAGTGTGGGCAGGTTACTCATGATAGAAGCTGAGTTCAGGATTTATGACAAATGCTAATGATCATATTTAATGGACTTTGAGCAGTGGTGCAGTACCTTTACAAGAACTGGCATAAGCAATACATCCCAAAACTAACAAGCTAGCATTTCCTTATTTTTAATACTGCAAATTAAATTTCAGAGCTTCTGGAGTCGTAATTTTTGGAAGCAAGGACTTAGGACGACCATAAAAGAGGCAATGTTCAACATAGGTGGAATAAAGATTTCAGTGCCAATGTAAGGCAAGATGGAAAGAAAAGGACTTTTTGAGATAAACATTTCTAGCCTTGACAGCAAAAGTAAGTTTAAAGGCTGATCAGAAACATGCTATGGAAGTCACAAATACTGTGCTGGTGAGACTTAAAGAAATGAATATGTAACAAAGAAGAATATATTGATAGAATCAGATGGACGGAAGAAAGAGACAAAAAAGAGAGGGTAACTATGATTTTTTTAAAAAGATAAAGCCAAATTCACACCCTTTCCCCTCTCTCCCCTCCCTCCCGGTAAAGGCTATAGGAGGACTGATTCTCCTGCATTATTATTGTGGGAGGGCAGTGTGGGGGGAGGTGAATAGGTCCACCTATGAAAAAGCCATGGGACCCACCTAGGAGATTAACAGGAAGCCATGGATATCCATGTGGAAGTACCACAACTCTGCTGCAGTTTCTAGGTTCCCAGTACTTCCTCTCCCCTTCCAGTGAAATCCCTCCAGTGAAACAAGTATATGTTTAAAAACCTAATATATCATTAAGGCTCCAATGTTCAGACTTAGATTCCAAATTATACCTCTCCCTAGATCATTCGTACTTATTGGTTATAAACTAAATGAAAACTTGTTACGGGTTGAATAAAAGCATCATTCAAATTGATGTGTGAATGCACCCTTCACATGATACTGGTAAGAAAAACCTAAGGAGCCACACCTAAAACAAGGCCTAATAAAGTTTCCCCAGAAATGAAAATCATGTGTCGAGGGGTAGGGGTTCTACAAATTGCCTTGGGGTATTATGACCAGGTTTGTGTGCCTACAGAGTTAATTTTAATTGAAAATCTTCAGGTGTTTTTTAAAGACTCTCTATCGGACTTTCCAATGACATGGGATGGCTGTGTTCATGGAGCTATTTCTGACGTCATCTTTTAAGTGGGAATCTAACTGATACAACTATTATTATTAGAATCTCTTGCATTACAACATTTATTTCACTGGCCAAAAGCAAACCTTGTTATTTATCATGATATATATTCCATTTGAGTTGTCTATTGAAAATACTTGTGATTGTCATCCTTGACCAGATTTAAATTGACATTTTTATCACAGCATTGCTGGAATGGTACTGCAAGTAACTTGCTTGTGAGTAGCTATCAACTGGCAGAAATTTAAACACAGGTTGCTTGATTAAAATTATATGCCAAGAGTTAAACAGACAGGAAAATAGTCAAAGTCAGCCAACAAAGCAAAAGAAAGTTTTTTAAAAAACCCTATAACTTCTTAGCAGAAAATAAATGCAAATGCAAAACAAGTATAAATTCCACATCTTAATTTAATACTTCATCATCAAAAAAGCTACTAATTAAAACTTTGGAGGTTCAGTTGGTCAGGTTACACAGCTGAGGGCATCCTGGGCATGCTCAAACCAACACTTATGAGATTAATTTGTAAACTCTTCAAATTCTGAATCCCCAAGGTTTATGCTGTCTGTGCATTGTTTGCACAATGCAGGTTTATATGGCTAAGCACTACCTATAAAGGAATTATTTTCATATTCGGCACATTAAAGATCTAGCACAATTCACAGATATCATACTGTGTTTATGCCTGAGATAACAGGTAAAGAGTTTCTCATTCTGATTATTCATGAAGCAAACTAAGAATATGGATGTTTTTGGAAAGAATGTGCCCTTACTGAAATTAATTCCCCAATGGTTTTATTAAAGTCTGCAAATTGCATTATATTCCCATCATATTTGAAATATTGCACTCCCTTAATGCCTGCTCTAACCCATGGCATGCCATCTTCCCTGGAGTGTCTAGACATGATGTCTTAGATTTATGTGTATGATCTCAGTGTGTTATAACATCACTCCTGACTAATGTATTATTACAATACTTACATATATTCCCAAGTGCCACGATATGGATTAGAAAATCGCCAATCTGCATATGCACACCATCTGTGCTACTAACAGCAAAACGTGCATGATAACATTTGCCTTATTTGTGGAGAAAATTCAGAAGCTACTACAAGAACAAATGGGAACACAATCTTTTATGTTTTGTTTTGCAGATTGATAAAAGATGATAAATACTAATCTTAACAGAACTACAATCCATACCTATGAGAGTTTAAAACAGCAGTATTTCCTTGAAAATATAGTACAGAGAGAAACAATTGGCAATAATTATGCAGACAGATTAACATTTTAGAGATTGCAAATGAAATGGCAATGAAGGCTCCAGTGTCATGAATTTTAAAAATCTCAGCTTAGATGTAATAGTAGTTTTGTAGCAAAGCTGCCTGTTGTCAGCAATGAGTTCTTTCTCCATTATAAGCTGCAAGCGTGCTTGCAAAAGATGAATGAGGCCCTCCCTTATTGGGGTGAAATGCTTTTAAAGGACAGGAATCTGCTTATCTTTGATTGATTGCTGAGTCTGATACTTTCTTTTATAAAGTTTATTGACTACAAGACCATAAATCAATGAAAAACAAATCACAGGTTCAATTTTGGGGGCACTGACATCCTGCCATCTTTGCAGCTGCAACTCAGAAGTCAAGAAGCAGGAAAAAGAATGGATTTATGAGGCAAAAAAGACTGTTTTGAGCAAACTATCACTTGTAATTGTTTTAAATGTTTGTAAACAGCAGCTCAGGTCATACTGATCACTAATATTTTTTAAGTAAATGTAAAAGTACACTGAATACAAATATACAGAGCAGGTTTGTTTGCTTAAATCATTAAATGCTAGAGATGTAATTAACAGCCACACGCTCTTGTATTTTACTGTCAAAACCACTTTCCTTTTTAATTCTACCAGTGTACTTCTACTAGTGTATTAATTCCCATTCCCTAACCCCAATAAAAATGCTGCACTTTTCATTCAAATTATTCAAGCAAGAATCTAATTACTTAAGGGTGAGTTGAAGATTAGTGGTAGGATGACCAGATGTCCAGGATTTTATAGGGACATTCCTGATATTTGGGGGTTCTGTCTTATGTAGGTGTTGTTTACCCTCCACCACTGTCCCAATATTTCACACTTGCTATCTGATCACTCTGTTAGGGGCAGTGGGTTCAAAACTTCTCTCCTGAAAGCCATCCACATCCCCCCCAATAGAAAAATACTTGCACCCTAAGAATGCAAATACCCTCAGTACTGTTTACACATAGAATGAGGCAAAATGTGTCAGCAGAATACTACAGATTAATTTGTGCAGTTGACCTTGACATAATATCCTATTGTGTCTTCTTTTAAAGTCAACATTCAGGTCACTCCACCACCTGGTAGTTTGGGGATGGTTGCTTATTTAAAAAAAAAAAAAAAGAATTCCCATTCTGAAGTGTTAAATGTGTGAAACAAATGGCAGACTACTATCATTATACAGTGCAGCCTCTCAGTAAGAGGTCTAATTTCAAGGGTACCCTGACTGAATTACATTATTATTAGCATTTCTATAATTCATGTCTTGCTGTAGTACACAAAATGCCTAATTATCAAAAGCAGCTTTTAAAAAGCCGGATTGTGTTTGAGTAACCAGGAGGGACTATTTTTATTTTATTTTCTCTCTTTACAGCCTTGGTTAAGGGATCGATCTGTGAAACCTGATCCAGTAAAACATATAAGCATACAAGTACTTTTATGTCTGCGTAGTCCACTTTAAGCATGCCCCACTCAAATAAAGTTATGCACATGCTTAAGTATCTTCCTGAATCATAGATTGGGGCCAATGTAATCACCACTTGCAAGATCAAGCCCTACAGAATTTGCAGCCATTCTCACCATTATGTGTGTTGCCAATTTAGAATATGTTGAGCTACAAAATAAACCGCAGAGCATATTTTGTACTTTGAACCAAAGAACTCAGCAAAATTTTTCTGTGAATCACAATTCCAGGAATAACAGTTCTTAAAAAAAGGAAACAAGCTTCAACTTTTAAGAGAAACAATCATTTGAAGAAGAAAAAAAAATGTTGGCATCAAGATAACACAAACCTGTTAGCTTTTCTTTTCTGAAGCAAAGCATCTGTAGAGAAAAAGGTTTTGACACACAGTAGGGCTGGGTGCAGGCAGCTACTCTGCTACATGTTAGATCTACATGTAGTAATTTCCACGTACTTTAAATGTGATTTAAGCCATGAGGTCTCCACTGTTCTTCATTAGAAGTTTGTCCACAACTATTGAAACAGCAAAAAAAGACTAACTGGTCAATGAGGACATAGCATTACACAATCAATATCTAAACATCCAATCTCATTAATGTTTTCCTAAGAATTCACCTGTCAGTCTGTAGATAGCAGCTAGTGGAAAGTTGAGTACAATGAATCAGACATCTTTTAAACATAATTTTCCAAGCTATCTCCCTCGTCTTTTATACTTGTTTGTTCTGCGGTTGCTTAGAAGTTATAACTGCTGGAGTAAGTAGAAAACCCGGGGGGGGGGGCGGGGGAATGTAACTTGGTCTCCTGTGCAGCTTCATGCTGCTGGGTCAGTGATTAATAAAGATAAGGTCCTACTGCAGGGAAGCTAAATGGAGTTCAGTACAGGCATGAGAGTTAGAGGGGCCAAAAAGATGAGAATAAGGGAAACAGGATGAAACAAGTCTAACAAGTGTAGATTTCACTTCCATAGTTAAACAATAAGGACAGCTTTTAACTACAACTGCTCTTAAAATTATGGATAATGGTGTTTTAAAGGAAATATGTTATGGGAATATGATCATCAATTGTCAAAATATGCTCTATTTTCTTAAAAGTGGATCTTGCATATACATATATATTAAATCATGTGTACACCGGAAAATTAATATTCAATGTGTTTTAATTTATTATTTAAAATGAATTTATGTTGTGCTAATGATGGTAATCATTATTGTTGTAAGTTCCAGAGAGGTAGCCTAGTTAGGTTATTTCAGAAAAAGAAAAAAAAAAAAAACCACCCACAAGGAGTCCTGTGGCACTTTTAAAGACTAATACATTTACTTATTGTATGAACTTTGTAGTATAATCCCACTTCATCATGCTTGTATCTGATGAAGTGGAATTATACCCACGAAAGCTCATGCTATAAATAAATGTGTTAGTCTTTAAAAGTGCCACAGGACTCCTTGTTTATTACTGTTGTAGCAATTTAAATGTCTTGTGCATTGAATTTTTCTTGAAGAAGAAACAGAGATTTTATTTAATTGGAGTAGAATGGCTCGGGTTCCCCAATAGTTGCTAGCCCTGGATGTGGACGGAAAACCAAAAACCTCATGAATTTTTCACAGTTGCCAAATCTTCGAATGGCAGTTGTAGTATTTCCTGGAGGGATTTCCCATCAGAAAACCAAAAACCTCATGAATTTTAGGGTATTTGTCACCGTTGCCAAATCTTTGAATGGGAATTGTAGTACTTCCTGGAGAGATTTCCCATCAGAAAACATCTCACAAGGCTGCAGAGTCAGATGCTGAAGCTACTGCCTGGTGCTCTATTAGCCCTGCCTGGTTATAGATCTACTGACACAGCCCACAGAGTGGGTCAAGGCTGCCTGTCTCTGAACAGTCATGACATTTCAGAGAAGTTCTTTGGGACCTGAGGGTCTGGATGTGGCAGACCTGGGCTCATTAACTTCCAAGGTCATTTCTGGACATAATGCTGAACACCAAAGTTATGTCCATTAAATACCGCAGACAAGCATAGGGCAGTCTCTCAAAATGAGGTCTATTCACTCACAAAATTGACAATAATTTGATGCTCGCCCTCCTCAATACCTATTTTGTTCTCCTGTAGATCATTCCCAATGCTCTGATTTTCTCTCAATTCTGGCTAGTGGCTCTTGGGAATTCCTTGAAATTCCATCAGAATCACACTGGATTCTGTTGCAGCTGACAAGATCCTGCACTGCCATACCTCATCCCAGAAGGCAATCTGATTTTTGAAATCTGCTAGTAGCCAGATGAAACTTGGTGGTAGCTCTTATCATCAGGCATTGTAGATCTAAAGCAGACAGATAAATAATGAACAACTGTGTATAACTGGATCAGACACCAAGAGAAGCTGGTCAGCATGGAAGGTGCTCCCCCTTGATGAGGGGAAACAAGATGGGAAGAAGAGTCAGGAAGACGGCAAGCACATATTCAAAGTACTGTAACTTGATTGGGACAGGAAAAACAGGACCTAACCTGTTTATGCAAAGCAGCAAATCCTATCCTGAATAGATTTTGGCAATGGACATTACACTCAAGACATCATCAAATCCTTCACAGAGAGCATAACTATGCAAATAGCTTTAGAAAAGGGGGTAGGAATAGGAAAAACAGATCAAGTACCAAAAGTATAACTGACAGTATCCAGGCAGACTGGAAGGAAGGGGAATGAAATGAGACACTTTAATTCTTTATGTATCAAGACCAGTAGCAGCTGCTTCATTATCTTGTCTAGGATCAATGTCATGCTCACAGGCCTATAATTTCCCAGATTGTCCTGTTAACTCTTTTAAAAATTTAAACATGAGTTTTCTTCCAGTCCTCTGCTCAGTGACCCAAGCCTCATTAAAAATTAACATTAATCATCCAGCAAGCTCCTCAGCCAGCTCTTTTATAACTCCGAGAGCAAGTGATCTGGGCTGCTGATTTAAAGATGTCTGACTTCAATAGGTCCTCTTTAACATCCCACAGACACCAGTGGAATGGAAAAAGTGTTACCACCACCATATGAGGAAATCATAGTATCTGTTTTTCCCACAAATACAGAATAGAAATATTTATTGAACACGTCTACCTTTTCTCCATTATTATTGATAATTCTACAATTTCCATCTAGAAATGGACCAATTCAGAATTCTTGAGCAAACTCAGCCTCTTATGGTTGGGATTCAATTTAAATACTATCTAATTATACAAACCCTAAGTGTAGGAGGGGGTGTGGGAGTAGCAAATCTGGTTCTCCTGGTTTACTTCCTACCCAATTCTGCCTGTGTTGCTTCACTGGCAACAGGCTCCATCTCATTGCTTTGCAGTCAAGAACTCCAGCAACTCCTTGGAGGCCTCCACCTCTTTAGTAAGTAGGGCTCTGGTCTGCTCAGCTCCTGGTCCACAATCTGGGGACAAAGACTGAGGACAATATGGGAGGCATCACCACTTCCCCAAATTGGATACGTTGCAGAGGTGACATGGGGGTGGCACCCAGATTCCCTGCAGAGAAATGTTGGGGGGGGGGGGCCCACTGGGCAAGTGGTGATGCCAAGAGCCCTGTGTTTGCTGGGCAGTTTAAGAACAGGGCAGACGAGCAGCTCCTGTTGATTCACAGTACAGCCCATGTGGGAAACTGACCCTCCAGCACAGAGCAGCTGGAGTGGCTGCTCACCCGCCCTCCCAGTCCTCTAGGGGGACACAAAGGAATGTTGCAGGGAAGGGGAGAGGTGAGGTGAGCCAGGTGTTCTCTGTTAACAGGTGAGTTTCTTCCTCATGGGCTGAATTAGGAGAGGACAGAAGAGCAGTGACCCATGCAGAGCTCCATCTGGGGGCCATTTCCAATGAGGAGACCCAGGCAGCTGAGCTTCTTCCCAGGTTTCTGCGCAGCATACAGTTCATGCATCTAGAACCTTCTTCTGCACCTGCACTCTCCTCCACACCCAGAACTCCATCCACCCGACTCCCCTACAGCTGAATCCTCACTCTGCTAAGTCTCAACCCCCTCCAGCTAGAGTTCCCCCTGCACCACACCTAAAATCCCCTCCGGGGCTCCTCCCCCCCCCCCCATCTCCTCAAATATAGAAGTTAAACTATGCCTATGCTGGGATCCCATATAGGGCTCAGCTCCCTAGAAGATGTCCACTTCCTTCCCTGAGCTACGGGGCCCTTCCTTTATACTCCTGCCCCACCATACTACTTCCAGTGGGGGGACAGACAGGTTTGGCTCTTCCCACCAGGGAGAGGGTAGTGTTCCCTCACTCTGGAGTTTGGAGGGAGGCCACTCTGCCTCATTACAAGGCCATAGAGATCATTTTGGAAAAACCAGTTTAAAATAAAACAATCTTCCTTAACACAATCCCAAACCGTACTTAGAACTCAGCTTGAATCAAAACTTTGAGAACCCTGGACTCTGACCACCATTCTGCAATGAAAGACCGGAGAAATGTCTCCAAACAATGCCTCCTGTGATTTAATGATTTATTCAGGTGAATATTTGGCTTGTGGTAGCATAACAATAGCTAGAGCAATGAAAGAGTGGGTCTCTCTATCTTGGCATTATATCTATTTTTGTTATTTTAAGAGTGATTTGTTGACAATCTCATACTTTACGTTTTGTCCTGTTACCTGTTCTCATATCCTGAAGAAAAATTAAGAACTTAAATTGCTGTTTGGGTTAGATAATAATTATAATAATAGATTAAATGTCAGTATCATGAATTAATATCATGGTATTAAAATGGCTCAAATAGCAGCCTCAGCAGACAAGCAAAGCAGTCTGAATAAAAACAGAAAAAGGGCAAAATATTTTAAATATAGCATTACTGCAGGTAAACATTTGAATAAAATGGAATTCAGTCATAAAAAACCAGTGAAAATAATTAAACATCTGTGTTTTGTTATGTACAGAAATGGCTCTTGATAATGCATTAGCTTCAAAGCCCATGTTTATGTAAAAAATCTACAGCTTTTAGTTCAGGGCACAGCTTTCAATCATCTTTAAAAAAAATTCTGAACATCTAAATGATAACATGTTTCAAGCAGCTTCTTCTATGGAGTTGAACAAAACTAAAGATCAAAGTTAGTGCAATCTTGTTCAAAGGTAAAGAGGTGAAATCTTCCATGTGCTGAAGGATCAGAGAAAATGGAAATGTACAGTACTTCTTACGTGACACCGGAAGCTCACTTTCATTTAGACACCTCATTTTCATTTACATTCAGCCTGTTTCTCCTCTTACAGTAACCCTAAGAAACAGAACAGGACCATTTTGCTAAGAAAACAAAACAAAAAACAAACAAAACAAAAAAAATCAAAACCTAACAGTAAAAGTGAAAAATCAGGCGTTTGGTTTTTTTTAGAATGACTAAAATTCTCCACATTAAGTTCTACATTCCTCCTTAAATGGTAATATCGATGTAACCGAGGAATATACAATCAGTTTTTTGAGTAGCATAATGCTTTTGTTAAGTAGAGGTGGTTTTTTATGTAAAACCTCCACATTTCAAAGGTTAGGGTGAGTGGGGGCATCTGAAAAGGGCATTTTTCCCTCCATAAAATCTTCGTGTGACTGATGTGTCCTGGCATAATGTATCACAATGAAATACAGCTGACTAAAAGGAACTTCAAATCATGTCCTTTTCCCAGAAAAAAAAATGATAAGAAAATAGGCACCTTTTCAACAAAAAAGCTTTTAAAGCTTTAAAAGCACTGCAACCAGCAAAAAGGTTTTCAGGTAGAGACTTCTTCACTCAATTTTGTCTAAGTACCTGGAAACTAGATAGGGGCAAAGAAAGGATAAATGGGAAATAGTACTTATACATTTGAGAGAACTTGAGTACCCCAACATAACACAGGATACCCAATGAACCATCTGTGATATGATGTTATTTCCATATGTATTACCTCTGCATGACACGGGTAATGGAAATCATCCAAGAGCAATAGCAGTGCTGATTTGTGAAAGTTTTAAAAACTGCATGGTCTTGAACCAAAACTCTGCTTCTGAACTCCCTTAATATATACATATATTTTGCACCAGATGCATATTTTGAATTAGAATTTGGATCCAGCTCAATTTCCCTGCTGGTCCCTTGTCCCCATGTGATCCCAGCCCTGAGGTATGGCTTAAGCCTTCTCCCTGTTCTTGCTGTTTGAAGCAGCTTCTCCCCATGAATTCTTTATGTATGAATATGTTGAAGAATACTGGTCCCAGTAAAGACCCCTTGGGGGATACCACTATTTACCTCTCTCCATTCTGAAAACTGACCATTTATGCCTACCCTTTGTTTCCTATCTTTTAAGGGTTACTTATCCAGGAGAGGACCTTTCCTCTTATCGCATGACAACTTAATTTGCTTAAGAGCCTTTGGTGAGGGAACTTGTCAAATGAAAATCGGAAAATCTAAGTATACTATATCCACTGGATCACCCTTGTGCACATGCTTGTTGACCCTCTCAAAGAATTCTAGTATATTGATGAGGCATGATTTCCCTCTACAGAAACCATGTTGACTCTTCCCAATAAACTGTCCTCATCTATCTGTTGGATAATTCTGTTCTTTAATTTGCCTGGTACTAAAGTTAGGCTTACCAGTCTGTAATTGCCTGGATCACCTCTGGAACCTTTTTAAAAAATTGGAGTCACATTAGCCAACTGCCAGTCATCTGGTACAGAAGCTGATTTAAATGATAGGTTACATACCAGTTAGTAGCTCTATACTTTCACATTTGAGTTCCTTCAGAACTCTTCGTTGAATATCTTCTGATCTTGGTGACTTATTACCATTTAATTTATCAATTTGTTCCAAAACCTTCTCTAATGACACCCCACTCAGAGGCAGTTTTCCAGTTTTGTCATCTAAAATGAATGGCTCAGGTGTGGGGAATCTCCCTCATATATATCCTCAGCTGTGAAGACCGATTCAAGGAATTCATTTAGTTTCTCCACAATGGCTTTATCTTCCTGGAGTTCTCCTTTAACATCTCAATCATCCAGTGGCCCCAGTGGTTGTTCAGCAGACTACCTTCTTCTGAGGTAATTAAAAGAATATTTGCTGTTATTTTTGAGTCTTTGGCTAGCTGCTCTTCAGATTCTTTTTTGACTTTCCTAATTATATTTTTTCACTTCATTTGCCAGAGTTTATGTTCCTTTCTATTTTTCTAAATAGGATTTAACTTCCAATTTTTAAAGGATGCCTTTTTGCCTCTAACTTTTACTTTGTTGTTCAGTCATAGTGATGCTTTTTTGGTGTTCTACATTTTTAAATTTGGGGTATACAGTTAAATTGAGTCTCTATTATGGTGTCTTTAAAAAGTTTCTATGCAGCTTACAGGGATTTCACTTTTGGCACTGTGCCTTTTAATTTCTGTTTAACTAACTTCCTCTTTTGTGTGTAGTTCCCCTTTCTGAAATTAAATGCTACCATGATGGACTGCTTTGGTGTCATCGCTTCCCCTCCCCCTCCCCCTCCCCCAGATGTTAATATTTTATTATGTTATGACCACTATAATCATTAGGATGACTCTTGGTAAACTCACCTGGAATCACTCCTCAGTCTTCTGAGCTAACATCCTTCACCAAACCAGTAACCATTAAAAGAATTCAAAGTTTCTCTTTGGGTAGGTAGGGGAAGTTAATGTGGACCTCAGTCTGTGATGCTTCTCTCTGCTCCATCCCAACACAACCACAGTCAAACCAAAGGTAAAAAGAAACCACTTTTGTCTCAGAATTCTGGCTCATGATTGGGTCTGGTAATAGCTTCCAACCTGTTCTCTGAGAACCCGTTCTAGTAAATTTGTGAAAGAGACTCCTGAGCCTCTGTAGTTATTGCTGCTATAGTCCAGGTTGAGTCCCCTACAGTCTTAGAATAATACATATCCAGAGGGGGTTACACCTATAATTAGAAAACTACACACCTTGATCTCAACCTTCATCTCTACTTGTGAGTCCCATAGAAGTCTGTAGTTCATGGCCCTATTTTTGGATCTGCATCTGCTCCACATCCACTCAGTGTCAGCCTGTCTCTGATCCAGGAGCTGCATGCCAGGGGTTTTATGTGCATCCACATCAGCACCGCCTCCATCTCGCAGCAGCTCCTACTCTGTATATAGAAGCAGAGCATCTGGCTGGCTGCTGGGGGCGGAGGGAGGAGGGAGTTGCTGGAGCTCCTAGAGTCAGAGGTGGGACTAATTGATAAGCTGAACTCCCTTGAGTGACTGTCTCTGATTGGCTGGCAGATTGCAAACAAAGCTGAGGTGGGATTGGCTGGAGCGCTTCCTTTGTTCCCAGCTTTCTCACTGCTCTCTGCAGCTGTGGCAGAAGAGGCAGCAGCTGCAATGATCATTTGCACCCTGGCAGATAAAAATAGAATCTGTCTCAGACCTTCAATCTGCAACAGTGGATCTGCGGATATCCACACCCGCAGTTGCAGATGATGCGGATACCCGCAGATCTGAAGCGGATACCCGCAGATCTGCAGGGCTCTACCGATAGGGTCCTACAGAACTTGTGTGCACTAACTTCTGCCAAAAAACCAATACCTCAGAGGACAAAAAACTTCACACTCCCTTCCACATCCATGTGCCTTCCAGGTTTTCGTCACATCCACTGACCCTGCACAAGAAAACAGATGTACTAATATGTATTGCTTTACCCTGCATTCTGTGGAACCCTCTTTGGTGAGAAATTCTGGTGACAGCTGAAGCAGAGGATCCTTTGAATTAAAACACATAGAAGTGCCATGTTTTGCAGGCCAGGCAGGATCTGATGGGTTCAGCAGTACAGCATAGAATAGAAGAACAGATGAAAATCTTAGGGAATCAGATGGTTAAGAGTTGAAACTCCCAGGTCACAGGGTGTCTGTGTAAGGGGAATTAAGATTGTAAATTAGTAATCAGCACATGTAGGTAAGTGTGATCGTCCCTAGCATAAACCGTGCTTGAATGTACATAGAATACTACTAGGCCCTCCATCATAGCGCTACATTTTACCTAGGCTTGGAAAGATTTTATTTTTATCGGTAATTGGTCAGTTACTCCACACACAGACACAAACCTCAGAACAAATATTTCCATTATTATTCCATATTAATCAAAATGTACAGATCAGTCAAGAAAGAAAAATGCTGCTTGAGAACTTATTAGAGTCTGATTTAAGGCTATTTATTTTGTATATTTTGACATACAATGCTATTCATTTTTGTTTAAATGGTTAAAAGTTTAACTTTTTGAATCTCAATGTCTATTGTCATTGAATAATTACTTTAGGATCCCTCCCATAATTTTCCACAACTGTGAAAATTTAAATAAATTTTTAAAAAAAAAAACCTAAAAAATAATCATGGATATTTTTTGTTAAAATATTCTTCTTCTGGAGGAGGGGCCCATGCCTCTGCTTCAGTTAGTCAGTATGATCGTCACAATTTTCTACATCCTAAATGACTGCTCCATTTTGCAGGGAACAGACTGCCCCTTAACAAAGGGTAGTCAGTCAAGCACTATACTCGGGCGTACACGACAGAAGCAAAGTCTCAGGGTGGAATAGAGGATCAGATGTATCATATTGTTATTGTTTCTTTCTGTATTTGTATTTGTTATGGACTATAAACCCTGATGATCCAATAAAGGTATGTGACCATGAATTCCAATTGGCTGTATAGTGCCATTTCATGGAGGGGCGAGTCCATCAGTAATGAATTCAGTCAACGTAATGATATCCGATTCACAGCATTGCTCTGTTTCCTGGGAACCTGCAGAAGATAAGCGAGTGTGTCAGAGTCATAAATTCAGACACACATACAACATTAAAATATCTTATGGAGCTCTAAATCTCTGTGAAATGTCAGAATAATAGATACGGTGATCATATTTGCTATTTTCCAAAAATATTAATTAAGAAGGAAAATTAATAAAAATATACATTCCTAAAACTTATGCAACAGCCAAAATTTTTTTTTCTTATTCATGAATACAAAATGCCATTGATTCTTCATCTTTAATACCCATGGGATTTATAAGCATGTTGCCTCAATAAAACTTGGTTCATCTGTACAATACACAGCTCAGATATGCATATTTAATTACTCTGAAAGTAATTTACTTGTACAGATGGTGGTATTAGAGGGTCTTATTTCAATTTAAGTTACTTCTGTTTGAAAAATAATGTTATTTTGGTATGATTCTTGAGTAAAGAATTTGTTTTATAACAGATGAATAATACTTGACAATTGTAATTAATATACATGATTAATCGGATTAATTCACAATAAATATTTTGTTTAAAATTTTACATAGCAGAGGGGGGTCTTAGTAGGAGACAATTCCAGTAGCATTCTAAATTCAAAGTTCTAATTATTGTGAAGTGTTGCACAATATTTCTTTTTTTAGTAAGAAAAGGGAGCCAAATTCATTCATGGTCTAACCTGATGAAATTCCACTGAATTTAGCCCTGGGATTTAGGAAAAAAAAAATCTGTTGCAAAATTATCTGCTGACCTATAAGGGTTAAATGGATGAAAGCTAAAGGGCTCAGTTCAAAAACACCTACTTACAATTACAAGATTCTTCCATTGCAGGGAGCTGCAGTGTGTGTGAAATGTGCGCAAGATAAAAATAAATTAAGTAAATACTATGCCTAGCCCAATGATGGGAAGGTCAAGGTAGGCATTCACAGCACAGAAATAATAAGTCAATAAGCTAACACCTGGCTTTGCCCAGAACCATTACAAAAAGTACATTTTACTCAACAAAGCTTACTTCTTCCTATAGTGCCCTGTATAACAAAAGGGTAATATGACTGAATCACCCCCCATCAGAACTGCTGCTTTGCCTGCAATATAGGCACTCACCATGCTCATTCTACTCAAATAACAATTTCCAACAGCACACCTGTATGGAAACAAAGGAAGTGTTATAGCATATTATATTAACTATTAAACAGTTACTAGGAAAACATAAATGTTTCTTTCAGAAAGATTATTTTCTTGGTAAACCACTGTAAACAGTACATGTGTTTGGTAGGCTTCCTTCAGCGAGTGTCTGTCTTTAGCAAAGCGTTCTGTGTCTCAGAGGTAGAATACGTACCATGTGCTTCCGTGGTTGCTATGGCAAGCATTCATGTTTTATTGAAGAGTAAATGGCCAAAACTCACACAAAGGGCTCCCAGGTGGCCCTAACATAAGCTACTCTTTTATTTGGGGGGGAGGGGGCATTAAGCTATTTTTTGTTTTATAATGAATGTGCATGTTTTCCTATCTAAAATAAGGACCTTCCTCCCCTTTTAGGTAAGTGACTTTGCCTTAATTTTGGATTATGATCTACAAATTAGAAAAAAGAAGATGATCCTGATTCTGGGAGGTTCATGTAGTCCACAAACAGCGTCTATTCTGAAAACCTTAAACAATTACTTTTGGTAAAAAGGTCTTCAAAATGGTCCTTTTAACATTTTTTGTAAATTGTCTAAGGTCTATACGTCTTTCTCATTCCGGCCAAATTACACACCAAAACCTAGGGAGAACCTGACATTGCCTGACACAAGAGATGGCTCTTAGGAGCAGCAACAGTAAAATATTTAAAAAATAAATATTCATTAAAAACTGCAAAGGACTTGAGGGCCCACACAAGAGCTGGTGCTACTTGGCAACCAAGCAATTCTGCCCCAATATGCCACAAATTAATCAGGCAGCTCCCTTTGCAGCATTGTTTTAGGAGCCACTTAGCAAGTCTGTACTGGGCCCGGCTGGCTCAGGAATCTTAAAAACTATGCTACGTGCCTTGAATCATCTCTGCACCACCAAGAATCTATTCTTGGTTTCTGCTGGACTCCACACCATCCCAGGCTGCCCCCAAACAATTTCTGACATAGCTCGTCCTTCCACAATGTCATGCACTTCCTACCCAATGGACGACCAAGGGAAAATGCTCAGATACTGTTGCATGGGGGGCATGATAGAGACCAGTGCCCCTCAAGACATTTTTGGTGGCTTTCGAGAGCAGCCACCGACTGTTGCCAATGACCACTCTGACAAACCCACCTCTCAAATGAACATGGCAACTGCCTCCACTGAGGACAGCCACCACTGGTGCCATGCACACCAGCTCCACATCTCTAGAGGTGCTCCCCAAAACCATCAAGGAAGCTATGCAGTGCAGGGCGCCGATCCCAGCTGGTGACACCAATGCAAACACCAAGGCAGCACATCTCTCTGCCCATGATAATAGCTATTCAGGAGCAATAGCTGGGCACTGCAGGGAGGGGCTGCTATTCTCCCCCTGCCCTCCCCTCTCCCTCCCTCCACCCCACACACACACTCTCTGCCTATGCTTTGGATGCATGGCTGCACAAAAATTTTTGCTGGTGACCACATCTGAGGAACAATGCTAAGACATAGATGATCAAGGACTATGAAAGAGGTTTCCATTGATCTTACCTATAAAGGCTGAGAACTCCTCTCTCCCCATCAGTCCCCTGGGCAGACTGTGAGCATGATTGTGTGTGGATGTGTTATATGCAAGAACATAGGTGACAAAGGGTAGCTGGGTGAGTGACAGATAATGAATGAATGAAAGTATGTGAGTTGATGGGGATTTGATGCATAAGCAGTTTGGTGCATTATTATGTGGCCACATGCAAACCCAGGGTGTGAATGCCGGAGTAAAAGCGTAGGGGAGGTCGATGTAAGCCTGGACAAATGGGAGTGGGAAGCACATGCACAGAATGATGTGCAAGTGAGTGGATAAAAGTAGGGTGCTGTGTGGGTGTGTCTTTGTGTGGATGTGTGAAAAAGGTGGAGGTGAATGAGAGTGTAGATGAATGTATATGAATAAGCAGGAGCAAATGGAAGGGTGAGTGTGAGAAATAAGAGGGCGAGGTAGAAACATATGTGAAAATGGGAAGGAGTAGCTGTATAAGTGCAGGATTTTTGCTATTAAGCCACTGTTAACCTTTATAAAATAAAAAAAAATTACAGAAAAATACTTTATGAAGTTGTAGTAAAGGACAGACAAGAGGTACCACACACCATTTTTAAAAAGATCTTAAAAGACTGTTTCAAGTATAAATGAAAGGTAGAATTTTAAAAGCATGGAAATAAGGTTAAAGATTTTACTTTATAGGACACAAAGGAAGCCCGCCCACCAACTTAAAGAAATCTATTAAGATGATTCTTCCAATCTCTTGCTCTCTCATACATATATAAACACAAGTACACGCATACACATGCAATGAAAGATACATACATAGGGTCAACATTAAATATAGAGATGAGAGCAATTTTTTAAAAAAACAAAATAGTCCACTGGGTACTTATAAAGCAAGCAACAATGATATTGTAATATCACTATTAAAATATGTCACAAGAGCTAACAGGCTGCTGAAGATGTCCCATGAGATACATTGGAATCACAAACATTTCACCTGCTAATAGCAACAAAATATTTGTGAACAATCCTCAGGCAATTAGCACTTTAAAAACTGATGTTTTGCCCCCCAAAAATGTAAACTTTCATTTCAGGAAGATGAAAAACCAGAGGAAACATGACAAGAAGAACAGACAACGGAGAGCAGTGGGAATGCAAAAATCCTTTTAATTATGCTGTAGATTTTGCCTCTCTCTAGTAGGTTCCTCCTCTAACTCACACTGTGTAAAACAACTGACATGCAGAGCACTCTGCAGATGAATCAGCAGCAGTACATATACAGCTGTGCTTTACATCTGAGGCATAGAGGAGGTGTTTGATATTGTATTTATGTACAAATCAGATCAGATGTCTTTTTTTAAATGAGAAGGAGGAGAAATAATATTAAATGACAGTTTGGGAGGGAAAAAAACCCACTTCATCTACTATAAAGTCATGTTACATCTCTGCTCAGCTTCAGCCTCCGAGTGGTAAATTAAAAAGGCACATATATAATGTATAGATTTTTCTTCAACTTTCCATAAGTGAGGCATGCAAGACTGACTCGACTAATCAGAGATCTTCTGTCTTTTATAATGATGTGATAACAGTGAAGAACACATGTTGAAGAGTGAAGACACAATGGTTTGTGGACATTACAAGGAAACAGTAGCACTAATAGTCAGGCAAGTCAATGCCAATTTGCCAATTCCCAGTCTAGTGTAGAATTTTTCTTGACTAAAGAAAAACTCAGCTGTACAAAATCTCACTAGGGTTTTGCCTTTGTTTGTGTTTGTTTGGGGGGAGAGTGGGGTGGAGGACGGATGGCTAAAGCAAAACTGACCGATTACGTCCAAAGCCTATCATAGATTCTAATCTGATCCAAGACAGTTGTGAATGAAAGTCATGACCCCCCTCCCATAGCTGTCCAATGGCTAATCTGAAATCAGTTGGTGGTCTCACTCTACCTCCTTGAAGATAAGTCTTCATCTACTTCACAAAATCTCAGCCAAACAGGCACTAATTGCCAGCAGAGCAGTATCTAGCCATTTAGCAGTCTCAGCAGAGAACAAAGACATTGAAGGCAAACCACGCTTTCCCACAGAGGTGATTCATCCTCAACAAAGCTAAGAATGTATTGATGTGAATATGCCTAGATGATCACAATGGTCCCTTCCAACCTTAAAGTCTATGAGTCTATGATATAAACCAGTTTTTAGGTTTCCAGTCTGGCACTTTTTATGAGCACTAAATTGCAGAGAATATAAAAAAAATTATTTATAACCCCACTTCCTAGAGGAAATACTTTACAACTTCTTAGTTTTCTAATTCATTGATGACACTAGATGCCTTCCCAATTACATCATCCAAGCTGACTGAATGCCAAAGATAGAGTAGTGTCATTTAATATACTGTAATTCCTTTGCTGATGGGAAGGAGCAATGTGCCTAAAATTTGACATTTTTGCTTTGGCTGTGGGATCGTTTGCCTGGTTCTACATTGATACAGAAGCACATGCATTTTTCTTGGATAAACCTTTTGTTTCTTTAAAATGAATTGAGGGCACGTCTATACTGATAGCAGCAAAGTTGCTGCTGTCAGTGCGATCTTCAGTTTTTGATTGAGGCATCTGTGTAGAAGCGCTCAATGGATAACCGAACACCAGCTCTGTAACCGGACTTCACTACGTAGTGTAACGTGTAGCAAGGATTTAAGAAGTCGGCAGGAGATATGCAAGGTATTTTACGTACCTTGTGTATCTCCCATTGACTGCCGCCGAAAACAGCGGTAAGTGTAGCCTAGGGCTCAGTGTTTATGAAAGGTGACATCTTCTTGACTGCACTGGAGACCTCCACAACATGTCTCTGCAGAGCAGACAGCAGTGGCAAAAGCTTCCAGAGAGCACCATAACAACGTGTCTTGTACCTGACAAGAAGGAACCAGCACCAGGCCTGAGTGGATGGGTCCAGGTCTAGACCTGAGAAGGTCTGGCTCATTCAATTGCTTACCACTGAAGATTTTGACAGAAAGATGTGCCGACTCTGAGATGTTTTCAGAGGAACATGATCATGACCATCAATTTATATAGGGAGGGAAAAAAACCCACAAAGACCATTCCTATTCTACAGGTATATATTGTATTGATTTTGGAATCTGAGAATAGTCTAACCAGAGGGTATCCCAGGGAATGTGGCGTTGTTATGGCAGAATAACCTTTGTTTTAAAATCTACCTTGGACACTCTCCAATAAGATTTTTTCAGATGCTTATCAAAAGGCCTCACTAGGTTTATACTCATATATACAGTACTATATTCCCAGTGACAGACATTTTACCACAAATTAAAAGAGAATCATTATTCAAGGGGCAGAAAAAATATCATCACTCTGCTTTCCATATCTTTTGCTTCCTGACATAAATTATTACATGCTTGAAAGGCTAACAGGTAAATGCAAAATTGCAAGCAACAAAAATGATTAAAGCTCTAGAAAACATGACCTATGAGGGAGGACTGAAAAATTGAGTTTTAGTCTGGAGAATAGAAGACCAAGAAGGAACATGATAAGAGTTTTTGAATTCATAAAAGGTTGCTACAAGTAAGAGGGAGAAAAATTATCTTTTTTTGAGGAGAAGACAAGAAACAACAGGCTTAATTTGAAGCAAGGACTGTTTTGTTGGACGTTAGGAAAAGCTTCCTGACTAGTCAGGGTAGTTAAGTACTGGAATAAAATCCCTAGGGAGGCTGTGGAATCTCTGTCACTGGAGATTTTTAAGAGTAGATTAGACAAACGCATGTCATAGATGATCTATAATACTTAGTCCTGCCACAAGTAAAGGGGACTGGACTAGATCCTATGAAAATGGAAACATCCTGCTTATGATGAAAGTTATTGGAATGTTATTTTCTTTCCTAGGCCAAATCTTGCAGGTCCTTATTCAGGAAAACTTCCATTGACTGAAATGGGAGTTTTCCTAATAAAAGGCCAACGAAGACTTCAGGATTTGTCTCTATAGATTTAAGGACAGAAGGGACCATTATGATTAGTCTGATTTCCTACATAACACAGAATACACAATTTCACACGGAATTCCTACATCTAGCCCATTACTTCTAGCTGAACTAGATCATATCTTTTAGGAAGATGTCCGTTCTTGATTGAAAGACTTCTACTGATGGATAATCTACTACTTCCCATGGTAATCTGTTCCAAAGGCTTAATATTTGCATTTTATTTCCAATCTGAATTTGTCTAATTTAAAATTCCAGCCATTAGCATTTGATCTACAACATGAAAGAGTCCATTAATATCAGAAATATTGTCCCCACATAGGTACTTACGGACAATAGTTTTTTATGACCTAAGTAGATTGATCTATCACTGATTTTTAAGTCACATGTTTCAGTCCTCAAATCAGTCGTGTCCAATTTTTCAGCATTCTTTAGTGGGACACAATATTCCAGCAATGGCCTTACCAATACTCACAGGAAACATCACTCTCTCTACTCCTATTTTGCTACAGTCTTTATTAGCATAGGACATTAAGTGGAGTTATGCAGAAATTATGTGCAATGTAATAATTTTCACTTTTAATCATCCTAGTTTTTCACTCAATGGCACATTTTTGGTGAAATGGACAAATAATTAAAAATGTGAGCTATTAGAATAATTTGTTCTATTAGAACAAACAAAAATTTTACAGCAAGTAAGAGTTGCTCATTGCAGGGAGGAAAGGAATGAATGCTAGATAGAGAAAGTGAATGCGTGTGTGTGGAACGTGTACACAAAAGGTCTGAAGACTGGAAATATCTTGGTTAAGTACATAAGCTTTTGGGTGCTTTTCGAAACAGATTTTGGAACCTTTGAGGTCATGACTTTTTTACAAGTTCCAAAGGGATAGCTGAGTTAGTCTAGTTCAGCAAAACAAACAAGGAGTCCTGTGGAACAAACATTTTTTTATGTTATAAATAATATCTTCTATATTAAGGACAAACATATTTATTTATTGCATGAGCTTTTGTGGGAAAAAGTGCCACATGACTCATTGTTTGTTTTGCTGAACCAAACTAACATGGCTATCCCTTTGGAACTTGTCAACATGCAAGGCACTAAATACAGGCATTTAAAATTACTTATTTAGTAATCAGTAATATATTACTTTAATGAGAAAATATTCCATAATACACATTTGATTTTTTTCAGAATTACTTGTCAATTTATAACCTAGATTACCTTTTAAGAATAACTTTGGATAGGTAGCAGTGTCCAAGACCTTACATCCAAATATGGACATTTTCACCTGCAGCTGAACAACCCATTTGATAAGTCTCTGTTTATATTATTGGTACAGGGAAATTGCATACTGTCTTTATGCTTGTATGCACTGCATCTCTTCTGGTCTCTCACACCAATTTTTCTTTTTTAAAAGACACCGTAAAGCATCTGGTACTGCACTACCTTAGCCATCCTGAAAAGAGTCAGTCACACAATATTCTAAAAACTCTCTGTCAACTGAGCAAAATTAAAGGGCAGAAGGCTACGAGTTTTAGTGTTTTGATTACATGAATCAGAACAAAAATTGTTTGTATGACTTAACAGAGCAAACTCTAAAACATGCCAACTTCACTCTAACCATAAATGATGTTACAAAGTTATACTGAAGGATATGGTACACAGTACAAATATTTGCTGCAGACCAACTGTTAGTGTGTTTGCAGCATTCATTTCTAAATGAATTACCTTATGGGGAAAACCAAAAAGCAGAAAACTAAGAAATAGGGGTCAAATTCCTCCTGTGAGATCTTCCTTGTAAAATTATCCAGAATGTAATAATACCATGTTATTGACTTAAGCACAGTTCCCTGTGACATGCTGCAGCTGACCTGTAATTTTTATCCTACATGTTGCCAGCATTATTAAAATGACACTTGTGAATGTAAATTAAGCTCACAAAGGGGACAGATTGTATGATTCTGCTTTCTCTCAGATGCCTGTAGGCTATCACAGGTTCCATATGTGAAGTAATTATGTTCACTGAAGGAAAGAATAAATGCTGTCAAATTGTGTACTGAGAAAGAAAGCAGCTATTATATTTCAGTAGTCACTGGAGCATTGCCTCAGACAGTGGCAAGATGTATAAGAAAATTTTAAAAACGAAGAGTGTTATATTCAATATCACCTTTAAATGAGTATCTGCTTCTGAATATATAGTTTACAAAACTGATATTTTACTAATGTATTTCAACGCCTAGTCATATTGCCTGCATCACATTTAGAATGCATGATGCCAAATATTTATAAAAAGGAATAATGGGTATCGACACAATTTTTTTCAGTTTTTATGTTTTCTTAATGTAAGGTATCCCGTGTCCTTGATAGGAACCTGAAATACTGCCCCATCATTTTCTTGCCCTACCACCACCACTAACTACCCCACCGTCATCTTTCCCTCAATGAATTGTGCAACAGCCATCATCTTCTCAGCTAAAGAGGGCTGGAAGAAATACTCTTCAAAGTCCACCATTGCTACTCTTTGAGCCAACCAAAAGTTTCCGTGAAAAGGGATATGAAGCACTGCCCTCCTCCTGAAAGCAAAGCATGGTGTACTCTCAAACTGATTCCTAGTCCAGGACAGGAGATACAGAAAATGAAACCCTGGCCTTTTTCATAGTCTTGTAACACACTTCCAATAGAACACACAGATGGGCTTCATGTTTGTTTGTTTGTTTTTTTACCAGTTTGGGATGCTATCAACAGCCCAGCCTATCTGTTGGGTGTTTCTACATTGTCGTACTTAATCACTTTTTACTGAAATATTAATTAAGATTTGGAAATTGATAAAAAATTCTTTTCTGTGAAAAATGTTCTTATTTTTATTCATTTAGCCCTATGTCATGAGCTTCAAAAGAAGTGCTTTCATAAACAGTCACTCAAGCTACAAGGAAACCCCTGCTAGAACTTGCAAAGTTCAGTTTTCAAGATTACTACAGCCCTGATGCCCCCAAGTGGCTCCTAAGGAAGACCGAGCTCTAAAACTGCTTTAACATTAGACCACAAAACTATTAGGGAAAAAACTGCTTCAATTTTGGGAACCAGCAAAAGTGCTGAAAGGAAAGGGACACTCCGCTCATCTCCATTATGCAATCTTACCTCTCTGTGTGTGAGGTAAGCCTAACTTTAAGCTAGTGACATCACCAGTGGCCCTGATTGAGAGAAGAAAACATTCAGCGTTGAAAAGAGCATTGTGAAAATCTTTCATTCAAAAAGAACCAAGGATATCCAGAAAGAAGAGATGTAAACTCTCAATTTAAGTGCTTTGTGTGTTTGGGATTTTCATCCAAACACCAGAGAAAGAAAGTTAAGATTTTTTTGAGAGAGTCCCTCCAGCCATAAATAAGAAATATTTGGTATTTTCATTTACTTAACTTTTCTGAAAGACCTTACAACATTTACACAGAGCCTGTGATAAATTTCACAGCAGTAGCCTGAAACTCTAGTCATGGGCACTGCATTTCTAGGCCAGTCTTCTAGCCTAGATTATAAAAAGAAGGTTAGGGGGAACTGCATTCCAATTTATCTGCCCTTACAGCTACCTGCAGTACCCAACTGTCCCACTGCTGGCAGAATCTTGTTAACGCTGCTGCGGGAATCAGGAGCAGATGTTTTGGCCAGCAGAATTTACTATTAAGAAGTTTAGCAAGGATTCAGGAAGCACGTTGTTTGGAACAAAGACATAGCTCATTTGTGAACAGTTCAAGTAGTGAACTCATCTGAGGCCCAGATCTTTGGCTGCAGCTTTGAGCTAACCCAGTCCTGGGCTGGAGGTCTGCCAGGCCAAATCTAGCCCTCTAACAATGGTTTCAACAAGCCAACATGGCATCAGAGATCACTGGTATATAGGGGAAGTGCAGAAATGCACCCTTTTCTCAGCCATTCCCTCCTTACCAACAACCAGGAGGGTGACGGGAAAGAAATCATGCTGATTCTTGAGGTTCCTCTTACAGTTTGTTAGGTGATTCTGAGCTGTGACTGCACTAAACTGCACCCTAGGTTTTGGCCTGATTCTGCTCAGACTTCTAGAAACATCTAGTTAACCCAGAGGGTGATCAGAGGTTCAACATGGGCATTACAATAGTTACCCCAATACTCCACAATCCAGTAATTACAGTCCCACAAGTGGTAAATTTTCCATTTCTGTGCTAGTGAGAAACTTCCCAGCTGGACACCCCTGCTCCAGCATGATTGTAGTTTGTGCAGAATCAGTCATGCAATTTGCATAAAATTACATTTTCCCTCTGATTCTGGAAAAGAAAAACATTCTGCAGATTCTCCATGATTTTTCTCCAGTTGTCTCACAAAGATAAGACAAAAAACTGGTTTTATCTTAAAACTCACCCTGAAAATCTGCATGAAATTTTTCTGCCATTTTTACAACCAAGAAGTTGCATTTGGAAACACCCCTCACCAGAGAGAAGCCATAGGAGAGAGATGCAGTAAATGCTAAAGGGATTCCTCTGAACACTTGGAGACTTAGTTCTCCAAGCACCCATGTACCCATTTACACATTCAATCACCCCCTCCACACATAGCTTTCTACACAGGCTCATTCCTGGATACTTCCTTTGTACCTTGGCTAAACAGAGCTCCTGGGTCAATTTTGCTTTCCAGCTCCCTTTCCCATTCTAAAAAAAGAAGAGCACCTCTGGGTTGGTTTTCTCCCTGGCTCCCACCTCTGTTACTGAGAAGATAGAAGAAGCATATGGACAACTCTGTTCCTGTGCTCTCAACGTAAAAAGAAAAAAACAAACCAGCAGTAGTGTCTGGGCCACTTTGATTCTGCTCCCCACTTCCCGCCCCTTAAATGATCAAAAATATTTAAACCTTGCAGGTGGTGGTGGTGGGCCCAGGATGATTTTTCCAGCCCTGCACGTAAACGGAGGGCACGGGATGTTCCCTCTCTAAGGCACATCAGAATCTTGACACGCAGCATGCTTTCCCCAGGCCTGCCAAATTTCAGGCAGAAAAAGAAGCTGTAGCTCTCATCTGGGTTTCTCTTATTCCCCAAGCTCGGAGATTGTACCAGATACAGCAAGGGGAATGCCACCAGAACAGCACAGAGCATAGCCTGTATGTGCATGTAGCCACACAGGTGGGCACTTTACAGGGAACCCTGCCCTGACACCAGTCTGCAAATTCTAAACAGGAACAGTGGTTGATCCTCTTGCATTCAATCTATTGGAAATAGAGTTTGGCTTGAAAATGAATAGACAAGAACAACACATACACTATTGTGAGCACAGGTACTGATATGATGGCAAGTGAAAAACACTAACACAGTAAAATCTGCCAAACTACCCCTCATCTCTTCTTTAAAGTTTACATTGATTCCAGGCAGATTTCTAAAATAAATCTCGCTTTAATGTGCATTCTTTTACTACAAATATTTCTTAACATCTGTGAGTAGGTGGCTTGGTTATTAAGGGACAAATCTACCCAGGCAGCACACAGCTCAAGTACTGGGGGATAACATAGTTTAACAGAGGACTGTGGGGGTGGAATCCTTCACCAGGACACAGAGCCTTCACACCCTCTGCTATTGCACATGTGGTGAAAAGGGAGAAATTTTCTATAGCAGCGAATCCTCCTGCCTCTTCCTCCTATAGTCCCACATTCACCTACACCCATCCCTGGTTTTAACATGCAGGGAGGACATCACTAGAACTCTCAGCTCTATGCCAGCACAGGATGTATATACATCCTTCCCACCCCCCAGGAATCCATGCCCACGCCATCACCTCCCTCACTCATCCTGCTGCAAGGGGAGCCTCTGAAGCTACAGAAAGAGGGCAATATTTGCTCCTAAATAAATGAGTCCAGTCGGTAGAACATTAATACCATTAAATCATGGATGGACAGATAAAAAGATTGCATTTAATTGAAAACAAAGAAAAATGTTAATAGTGTGATGTGTGTTATGCAATTACGACAGACGCTTGCCTTTATACAAATGGAATGAGCTACCCATTTCCTAACCAGTTCAAAGCTTTAAGCAATTGTTTGCAAAGTAGCTTATGTCGTATGTGGGAGGCAGAAATGCGAGGTGCTTTCTAGTTCACAGCATTGACAGCAACTGTAATGTATGACTCTTTTGGATGTAATGTGACAGAAGCAGAATAAGGATTTAGTGCTATTTACCAGAGAAATTGTTCTCTCTCTCTCTCTCACACACACACACACACACACACACACACACACACACACACACACACAGAGGAAGAATCAAAAGAATTTCAGAATTACAGAGATAGGGAGAAGAGAGTATGTGCAACAGACATGCTTTGCGGATGTAGTTTTTACAGGATTTGGAGGGACAATGTTGTATAAAGGTAATACAGTTGGATCTTTAACAGTTATAACAAAAACCAACACATCACCTTAACTGATCTTCAATATTCAATATTGTTGTCCCTTTTAGTTTACCAAAATGACAGCTACTTCACGAAAGATAGGCAATTCTGTTTAAAATTCCAATAGGCTAAAATATGCTAAACTGACATTTAGAATTATCTCAGAACACTTTTTATGATAACCTGAATTATTTCCATATGGATTTGAATTTAAGATTTTAAAAATGCATTTTGAAACCATTTAAAATAATAGCCCGCGATTGCTTGAGCATTTAGGTTATTTGGTAATGATATTAGGATCTCTCTCAATAGCGGAGTAATTGCTTCCTTACTATGCTCGAGGCAAGTTTGAACTATGTGCCCTGTTCAAGATTTAAACCTGTATTTTGTAAGGTAAAGGGACATTCAGCCTGATAAATAACATATCAAGCTGCACTTTTTTTTTTAAACAATAAGGGGAACATCTGTGCTACACTGTCTTTATCATCTGTGAAACAAAAGAACAGGAGCATCAGGATTACCATAGTATGTGGCAATGTGAGGCATAGACACTGCACAAAAGGTAGATATAATAAATATTTTGTATGAGGAGCCAAATTCTGTGGTCAATAATCAAGCAAAACACAAGGGATCACTCAGAGAAAGTGAAAAGCAAAAATAATTGCACTTTCCTTAATATTCTGCACACGCATATTCAGATACTTCAGTTTCCATACTGCAAAGAGCCAGGAAATGAGAGTCTGTGCTTAAGCCAAGAGAAAGTCTATGTAGGAAGTGGGTTATACCCATTATGGCTTATGGTAGTGTTTCTCAACTTTTTGATACCAGGGACCATATTGCTCCCTTCCTAAACGCTCATGGACCACTTGAGGGTGGGGGGAGGAAACAAAACCCACAAAAACTGTTTCACTGGTATTTCTTGTTGGCTTTTCAGTATTGCCAGGCATTTCTTTTTTGTACCATCTGCATGCATGCAAAGAATTTCTTACTTGCTTACCAACACAGGGCCACTACTCCATTGCTTTTCTTTCCACATATCAGACTCTGACAGGGGAAATAGTCCTTGAAATTTGGAGAGTTTATTTTAGATGGGATGTAATTATTTCACATAGGAGAGGCAGATACACAACTTTACTGTCATCAATAGGCAGAAATGCAAAAGATGGAAACATGTCATAAGAGTTGCACCAAACTCTCTTTCCAGACTTGGAGCCTTTTATCGTTGCCCCCCACCTCACCCCACGCCCTTTTTTTTTTAAAGGGCTGTGGTCTTGTCAGCTAATACCAAGATACTGGACATTCTTCCTGGCATAGAGAGATTGAGTTGATTGAAGTGATCAAATAAATCTGCCAAATATGCAAGTTTGGTGAACCACTGTAAATCCTGAAAGTATGCTGCCAGAGGAGATGTCTTTCGAGACAGAAAGGCTTCAAGTTCACATCGCAGTTCATACATTCAGCTTAATACTTTGCCACAGGATAACCACCCCACTTCAACATGTAAGAATAAGTGATGGTGTTCAAACCCCATTTCTTCACACGTTGTAGCAAAAATGCAAGAATTGAGACTATTTGCTTTCACAATATTCACAATTTTAACAACTATACCAAGGACATCATTAATCTGTGGAGACATGGCTCAATGAATAAAGCAGTGTTTTGTTTGGACAGTTGGTGCAACTTCCATAATTCTTGCCACTACACCATAATGTCTTTCTGTCACTGTAGCCATTCCCATCAGTGCAAATTCCAATGCAACAGCCCCACTGAAGTCCATGTCCTGTCACATACTTATTTAGGACCCAGAAGATTTCAGCACCTACTGTGTTTTGTGGCAGTTCTTCACAGCTGAGTAGATCTTTGTGAAGTGTACCTTCATAGGCATCGTGCACGTAAACAGTAAGAACTGCTGCGTTAGAAGTGTCCAACTGAATTGCAAACCAGCTTGATGCTCTCACCCTTTCTATCAACAAAGCTTTGATATCTTCTGCAATAATCAGTGATTCGACATGAGACAGTAAAATAAAACTCACTTTTTTGGCAGCTGCATCACCCAGGACTTTGCAACAGGCATCTTTTACTGAAGGCATGATGACTTTGTCACCAGCTGTAAATGGCCATTTGCATTTAGCTATGCTTAGGGAACTAGCTATGATGTTTTCAACATACCTTCATTTAATGTTACAGCAGTGTGCAATAGTTTCTTTTACCCCTTCACTTCATCTTACAGATGCTTTGACCATGGGGAGCTTACAGAATGGGAGGAAAATAAATGCAGGGAAGTGTAAGTCATAGGTCAGGCTGTAACAGCAAATCAGTCATTGTTAAGTTTCAAACACTGGGAAACAGCATATAGAGGAAAATGAGGGATTGTCTTGTAGAATAAGGCCTAAGATATAATCGCATTTGCTCCAATCCCTCAGACAGAGACACCTTCAGGATCTCTATCAAGCATTCTTAAAACTACAATACCCACCTGTGGAAGTGAAGAACCAGACGGGTACCCAGAAGTCAACTACTGCAGGAGAAGCCCAAAAAAGAAAACAACAGAACGCCACTGGTCATCACCTACAACCCCCAAGTCAGACCTCTACAGCACATCAGCAAGGATCTACTGCCTATTCTACAAGACGATACCTCACTCTCTCAAGCCTTTGGAGACAGCCCCCCAACCTAAACAGTTATTCACCAACAACTAGAGACCAAACAACAGAAACATTAAAGCAGGCACACATCCCTGCAACAAACCACGTTGCCAACAAATCTGCACAAAAGACACCATCATAGGACCTAATCAAGCCACCTACTCCATAAAGGGCTCATTCACCTGCTTGTCCACCAATGTGATTTATGACATCATGTGCCGGAAATGCCCCCCCCCCCCGCCTTATATATTGGACAAACAGGACAGTCTCTGCGCAAAAGAATAAATGGACACAAGTCTGACATCAGAAATCACAACATTCAAAAACCAGTAGGGGAACACTTCAATCTCCCTGCTCAAACAGATGAATAACAAATTGCAGCTTCAAAGAGAAACTGCTGAACTGGAACTTGTATGTAAATTTGACTGTGTTGCCTCAGGGTTAAACAGTGACTATGGATTTTTTTTCTCATTACAACAGGTGATTTGACCTCACCTTCCTCTATGTGCTATTCCCCAGTGTTTGAATCCCAACATCTGTTCTGATTTGCTGTTACAGACTGACCTGATTCTGTGTCATACATTTCCCTGTATTTAACTTTCTCCCATTCTGTAAGTTCCCCATCTTCAAAGCGTCTGACGAAGTGAGATTTTCTTCCATGAAAGCTCATGCGACAAATAAATTTGTCATTGTCAGTCTTTAAAAGTGCCACACAGCTCCTTGTTTGTTTTGCTGATCAAGACTAACATGGCTACACCTTTTGGAACTTGTGAGCTCTTAAGTTATCTGAACTATTTTGCCTATTTGTATTGCAAAGGAGGCAAACTTAAAAATTAAGTTTAATTTTTATTATTGTTCATTTCAATTCAGCTAGCTAAAACATATACGCAAGAGACTCCAGTAAAATGCATGATGTGACTATAACACCTAATGCCAGTGAACATCCCTCCTGTAAATGTTCACCGTATTAGCACTATAGCTTCCAATTAACTTAAATAAATCCCACCATCTCATTCCCAATTTCTACATCTTTGTAATCAGTGATGGTAAATTCTAGGTCAGATATTACATGTGGCTACAGAAACATGAATCATGTTATAAATTAGTTTTGTAATAAGAGAATTAGAAAAATTATATCCATGTAACTAAGGAAACAACTTTTATATTGCATGTAACAGTGATTATTTAAAGTTGGGATTATGTTTCAAGGCAAGTGTACTTCTAATCCAAGGAACAAAGCATCTGTTGTATGGTATTACCTCATTTTCTATTCTGTTTATATCTCTGCAAAGAAATCATGGTGTTATTAAAGGTGTCATTATTTTAGAAAATTGCATTAAATTTTAAAATCATGTTCTATTTTTGTGTATATAAATAGAAACATTATGGTCATGTAAGATTCTCAGTTGTCCTTGCTACACTTTTGACAATATGCTAAACATACTCAAAGCACCAGCCAATCATTCACCAGTAGTCAAATATTACTCTTCAGCTACTTTTATAGCAGACTACACTGAATTCAAATAATGCCTTAGCCCACTAAAGGTCAGATTTTAAAGGTATTTAGGCATTTACAGATGCAGATATGAAAATCCCACTAAGTGACGATCTGCAACTTTAAGTGCCTAAAATAACGTGAAAATCTGCTCCTAAAAGTTTTCAGTGTAAAAGGAAACGTCTTTGCCTTTCATTCTCTCAGTTGAAATGCAAAATGATAAGAACAGAACTAGAAAAAACATTTACTTTATCCAAGTTGATGCAAAAACCTAGTTCCCAAGAGCTTTCATTTGTATTGCATCAGTTTGTAAACTTAACTTCTCTAGTTTTCAGAGGTCTTCTCTGACTTGTATCATCTTTTGTAATTAG
Source organism: Pelusios castaneus (assembly GCA_007922175.1). NCBI lineage: Eukaryota > Metazoa > Chordata > Testudines > Pelomedusidae > Pelusios > Pelusios castaneus. The sequence goes on along the minus strand of ML685795.1, from coordinate 4,439,752 downwards.
TGCAATTCTGTTGGATGCAATGAGACATTACAGACAAGTAGAATGGAAATCCCAAAGTTCTCTGTAACATTTTCTGGGCTAAAGCCTCTTTATCAAGGAAGAGGTGCTATAAGGCACTGACTGCAGTAAGAGCAAAGTGCAGAGCTGCACCGTTTGGGGAGAGCCCAGGGACAGAGAATAGATAAAGGGGATGAGGAAGGAACAACAGAAGGGGTAATGTATGAAAAATTCATTCACACATACAGAAATACAATAGCCCAACATAAAATATAGTGGGTTGCCTTGTAGGTCATTATGCTCTGAGCTTTGCACCCAGGTAAAGATGGAAGATCCTGCTCCTCTAATCACCCCAGCATACCTTTGTACTACCCTGAAGTCAGTTCAGATTTTCATATAGCCAGGCTATGAAGGCACTGGGTTCTGGCCCCTATGATTTACTAGGGAAGGCTGGAGCAAATGCTCTCCAAAACTATTGAATGCAGGACTTTTTAATCAATCATAGTAATTACACTGTAATTGCTAAGAAGCCAGACTGAAGTTAATATGATTCCACGGAGATATACTACAAAGGTAAAGCTGTTAATTTTGTGAATAATTATTTTCTGAATAGGGTGGATTTTGTATTTCATACTCTGAGTATCTCGAAGAGTTTTACAAAGAGATGTTGGTTTCTTTCTTATCCACTATAATACAATAGTTCAAGGAATAAAGTAGGCTTATGCAATTGTGTATAATAAGGCCATTCTCTAGTGAGTGCACCATGTAAGTCAGCATGTATATTGTTAGCAGTTTTTGCTCTAATAAAAAAATTCACACACAGTCTATGTAAGAAATTCTGGTGAGATGGAATAATTACAGAACTAATCACAACTCACTCAACTAAAAACAGTTTTCTGTTTACATGGCATGGACTGATTGACAGTATATAAGCAACTGCAATTTTGGACTGGTTTAACCCCCTAATATCTGGAGACCATTACTACTGAATCATTTTTTGGCCAATGCCCAATGTGAAAGCATTTTTACACTCCACATTTCTCTTTCTGAATTACAGCATAGCCTTGGTTAAAGATTATTTGCATTTTACTTTTCTTGAAAAATTTTCATAAGTAGTTTCGATATTCCAGAATCTTGATGGAGCAAAACGACTTGTTTCTGTTTAAAGGCTGAACAAGATTTGATCAAAATAAGAAACCCTACTCTAAAACATTTACTTTCATCAAAGTAAACACTGTTTATAAAATACTGTAGTAATGGCAGCTATTCCAGCTATTTAAATAATGTAATTATACATCTCATTTCAAAATAGAAGTAAGAGTTAGTTTACTAGTAAAGCTAAAATTGTATGCCCCCTCTCTCATATAAATATATACAGGTAACCTATTACTAGTTACTGCCAATTATATATGAACTATAATTTGGTCTTTATTATAGTTACTATGCTTGAAAAGAATTCTTTAGTTACAAAGAACCTTTTTTTCCTCCCTAAAATGATGAAAAAACACAGTTGTCAGCATAATAGCCTGACATTCAGGATGCCAGCCTGTCTCTACTGGAGTCAGATGTGAAAATAAATAGATATTAAACTGTCAGTCAATGAAATTACAAAGTCAAGAACAGCTCTGGCTGAGATCCTGTGTGTTCTGTTTGATGGACACAGGTGTTTAAGTGTTATGAAATGCAACAAGGCCTTAGAGTGAATAATGCACCTTCCTGCAGTCCTGGATTAGCCAAAGGAGTGGTGATGAACTTCCCATCATCCTGAGGCTTCAGAACAATCTATGTGACCTAAGAAAGGATAAAAAAAAATCACTGCAAGTTTTTTAGTACTAAAATGTGGGAAGTCTTAAATTTCATAATATAGCATATGTCTCAGATCTGATGCAATGTCCCTCTAGAAGAGGGAAAGTTACTTCCACTGGCCTTTCATACAAATCTAAGCTGGACACCAGAAATCCTGATCATTATTTATTATTTATGAGGCACTTAAAGTCAATCATCTGTCACTAATAAACACTAATACTATTAAAAATTAATTAAAATCTTACAGCATGGTGAGACAGAGTCTCCTCTCTGATGACTTTTGGAGCAAAATAAGTCACATTCATTTATGGACTCAATTCTTTATATTTCATACAATATCATGATTTTGGCTCTTCGTTCAAATTTCACCTCAAGACCACTTCTGTTGCAACATTTCAAGATTCACATCTTTGTCTGAGGCATATTAGGGATTTACATTAACTTATGTATTTATATTTAAGAAAAAAAATGTTTTCAAACCTATCACATTGTACTCAGAACTAGCCTATGAAATCACTCTTTTATTTGTCCCTCCCTTCCCTTTCCTTCCCATTGCTTTGCTACCTGGTAGATTATAAGATCTTTGTGACAGAGACCGTGTCTTTCTGTGTGTTGTGAAGTACACTGGGGGCTCAATCTTGATAAACAGTAATAGTACAAATAACTCCAGTTTTAAGTTCCCAAAAGTTTCAACAAGCTGCAATAAGTATGGGCTCTTGGAGGGCATTTAAAATCCTGTAATCAAAAGTCTACCAAATATCATAATGGTACCTTTTTTTTTAATGGCCTAATGAAAGCATTTGAAGTCATGCCCCAAATCCATTTTAAAGTAAAGTTCTGATCTAAAAGGTGACTGTAAAAATGGCATTGTATAGTTCTACATTGGCATGTAACATTGCTACGTTAACCATTTTTATTCAATTTTCAAATAAAAGGCCTTTGGATAATGAACTTCTTTCTTCCACTGTCTTCCAGATCAGTTCTACCACATAGGCATAACTAAGCTCCAAGTGTATAACTGTCTCATATAATACACACTATGTTTTGCATCATTCTTCACTTATGTATCATCTAACTGTGGAAGCATCAGATATAGTATAAATAAAATAGAGATATTCAATTTTATTACAATATCTTATTGGATCCTTATCTCTGATTTCCAGTTTAAGAATAACTGAATAATTCTATATAAACCTACTATTAGGGACAATGCTAGAAAAGAATGGTTTATTAATAGGATTCTCTGTCTAAATTCAAGTCTCAGATATGATTATTTGTAACAAATATCTAAAAACTAAACAGTAAGCTTTAATTATTGACTATATAGTTATTGACTGTGTGTGTGTGTAATAAGTAAACTGGTACACTTGGCAAGAAATGAAGATGAAATAATCATCTTCTTTCAATTTATGATATTTCAGTACCAAATCATTTCCCATCAAAAAGCAATATCTATTAGAGATAGGAAGAAATATGGGAATGGAATTTAAGAAAGGCAGTCTTATTTTCTTTACTTATGGATGCATTTCACATCAACTTACTAGCTTGGATTTGCAGAAATCAACCATGTGATCTGGAAATCTACGGGTAAATTGAAAAAACATGATACCTTTTGCCATTTTGAAATTAAGATCTAACATTCATTACGGTAGGAGCAGGGGAAAGGGCTGTGTGCTATAGCCTTGGCAATGCTTGCTCTGATCTCAAATAAGACTCAGTGATATATCAGAAAAGTGATGACATCCAAAACAAATTCTCTTTTCAGAGAGACAGCCAGCACACTACAGGGGAGAATTTTTACGATCTTCTACAGCAAAATTGTATGAGGGTTTGTTTTGTTTTGTAGATGTTTGGTTGATATTTAGGAGAGGAGAGAGGAGTGCAGTTTTCCAGCATACTGAGGTCACTTGCCTCCTGTGGACCAGCACATAGCTTGATGTCACTCTGTGGTGCCCTGCTAACAATTTCTCCCCTTCTCAAGGTTTTCCAATTACATTCACACCAAATAAATAGTCTCACAGACCCTTCTGGCATGACTTTTAGGCGTTCTTCATTCAACCAACATTTAAACTACTTAACAGGGCCAGATTATCAATAGGGGGGCCCCTGAGCTCCAGCCCCTAAAACCTCTATAATAATCCAGCACCCCCCGCCCTGCTCAGCACCAGAAGGCCATCATAGATAAGACTGCAGAACTGAGGCACAGAAAGTCCTGAATCTCAAGGTGAAGCTTGTACCTCTGAACTTTTCACAACATACTTAGTAGTTCATACCATCTTGTTTTTCCCCCAATAGACTCCTTCCTAATTTGTCTCTTCTTTAGCTTCGAATTCTTAAGCTGTCAAACCAAGATATTCTTATAAGGACTCTGGGAATTGCAGTCAAAAAAGAGATATATTAAAGCATCATTATTCAAACAAAAAATGTAATAAAAATGTTAACAAGGTTTCCCCAAGGTGAGATGTTTATTGTTAACTTTTTGCAGCACTATTACATTCCTACAGATGAATTCTAAACTTAAATAAAGCATTTACTTCCTGAATCTACCTGAACAAGTGGAAAAATACCAGCATCTTGCAAAGTAAACTTTCTGATAGCAAACACTTACCCTAAAAGCTTTTCTATTAAATAAATTAGCTTGTGTGTAGACATAAAGAGACCTGCCCTCCCCACTGCAGAAATTCAGTGAGAGTTATTTATCTCCTAAGGTGGAAGAATAGGACCATTTGATTTTAACTCATTTTATATTAAGCGGGGAGGGCAGAGCTCTGGATTTAACTCTGTTGCTTTCTTTTCATTTCTAGCACATAATCTGAGGATGTTTCACATTATGCTATGCAAGTCTCATCTTACTAAGTCTTATCACATTTTACCAACATAAAGACATCAAGACCAATGTGAAGGACTTTTAAAAAGTAATTGGTAACAGAAGATACACAGATACAAAAATTCTATATAGCCTTTATATTGAGAGTAATTAGTGGTTTGTGTATCACAGGTCAGTCGTACTCTTCTACTCTAAGATGACTACAAATTTGAGTCAAACATTCTCAATTCATTTCTAATTTTTGTATTCTTGTCATATGAAAGCCACTTGCTTAAGCTATTTTCTATCTGCAGTCTGCTCAGATACACAGTACTCAGTAGGGGTCTGTCTCCATGATTCATTGGCTCAGATTTCCTATAGCGTTTACATGATGTCTACTAAGCCCCATACAGTTTTGTATCCATTATAACCAGGGAAAAGCAAGCAGGGCTCAGGAGGCCAAGCATCTATCTAAGAATAGCTTCCTGTCTTCTAGCTTTCTTCACAACAAATGAACAATGGTTACTTTTCACATGCTAGTACTGCATGGTGAGGAGAAATTATAGGAACTTGTCTGAGTTAAATAAGGGAAACAGCATTTAGAGTGAAGCTCCTTAAAAGAGCAGGTCAATAACTGGTTTTCTGAGACTAAGGCACATAGCTAATGAGAGAATAAAGAATTATTCTTGTCAAGAGAGAAAGAGATGCTGCCCTGGTTTTGTGCTAAATAATTACATTCATTATGTTTAGGATAGCCCTGCAAGTGGTCTTTTGCACTGGTAAATTCATTAGCAAAGCTAATAGGCAAACTACTATTGGGGCAAATTTAAACGATTGCAATAGGATGGATGGCAAAGCTAGGTAAGGGCAGTCTGAGTACTAACAGCCAAAGTGAGTTTTAAGTATAATTGAATTTATCTTTTCATCAGCTTTAAGGCTGCCTCCTGGGCTTGAAACAAGGAGAAGTAACACCATCAAAACCAAAGTATGTTCACTTGATTAGATTTGCTGTTAGCTTTTTCAGTTTATCAGGCTATCTGTACTGATCTCTTGGCACATGACTATAATTATAAACATGACAGAAATTAAAATGTAACTAAATTGATGCAATGTCTGGAACATGCCAGGAAACCATCCAACAGGAGAAAACTGAGTAAATAGCCAGGCCTTGCTCATTCAAGAGAAGGTCATATAACTCCAACTGGGTCAGAAGAATATGGGAAGCAAGTTCCAGAAGCAAGGAGACTCTGTGGAGAATGGGCTATTTATTCAGTGCTCTCCCTCTTCCCCACACCAGACAGAGCTAGGAATTGTCAGTGAGAGCACCCCAGTTGATCCCAACTCTTAGGACATAACATAGGAGATGAGGAACTCTGGGGGGGGGGGGGGGAAGCCCAGACCAAGGCCCAGATTAAGGTAATTTGCAGCCCTAGGCATACCAAGACGCAGGACCTTCCCATAGCTTTTCCACCAGAGCTTTTCCCCATGCCATGGCCCTGCCTCCCACCTGGAGTAGCAGAGTCACCCCATCCCCTCAGAAGAGCAGAAGGGTTTGCTTCCCTCCAACCCACAATAAGTAACAGTAATGCCCTTGGAAGGTGGCAGGAAAGCAGCAGGAGTCCCCCTCTATTTCCCAAAGACACAGAAGTGATAACAGAGAGGCTTTGCAATGCTTACCCCAGGAGCAGGTACACAGACACTGTCCTCTGTTGGGGTCCTGGTTGGCAAGGGAATCAACTAGCAATTCAACACCTCTTTGAGATACACTGGGAAAAATCACTTCTCCTAGAGCTATTGTTTCAGGCTGTCTTCAGACTCAGGCAGATGTCACTGTGTTGGTTACAGTTAAGTCATATTTTCAAACTTTTCTTCACAACAAGGTGAAAAAGTTAGTTTTTTAAATAAAAGGTTAGAGTCTGATGTATTCATATGACTGCAAGAACTCAGGTCCTAAGGCTCCTAGATTACACATGTGAACGGGGAGATAACTTTAAGCGATTTATAGGGAGAGAGCTGGTAGGAATCAGCTGTGCCTGGGTCATTGTTGCTAGGCAAATGCACAATGAGCACTGCACATCCAAAAGTTTCTGCTCAATAGATCACCTGTAGCTGGACTCAGCAGCCACCAGGAGCAAGTAGTCAGGACAGCTGCTTTACAAAAGGCCATGTGCCCCAACTGGCTGGGAGAAGCTGAGCCACAGAAGTAGATAGCAGGCTGCTTTCTCCCCCTTTCCTTACTCCCAGAGCATTTTTTCAGCAGATTAGTGCGGTTAACTATCTAACAGGGAAGCCATGGCATTATTAATCCAAGAAAAGGGACACTGGGAGGGAAAACTAATTTCTTTTCTTTTAGTTATTTGACTTTAGCCAAGCTGTTTTATTTAAATTGTCTCATCCATTGAGTATGATTCACCAACTCTTCTCTTATTTAAATATGATGATGAAGAAAGAGTCATTTATATTTTGCTATTCTCATTTTTGTATTTTTCTTATAATTTTTAATGTATATACTTAATCTGAGTGTTTGATTAATTAGTTGGCTGACTAGCTTACTCAGTAATTTCAACAGGAGGAGGAAGAAGAGTCTGTATGGATTCCAATTGGAGATTTCTACCTGCAAGAGAAAAGGAGATACCATTGCAATGCTTTTGACTCAGCAGACTGTATAGATTTTGATGCTCAAAGACTGTAACTGAGATTCAAGTGAACTCAGCCTAAGCTTTTGGGAACTCTGAGTTACTTCTCATTGTGTTTTTGTGAGAACTGCTCTGTTTAGGTCTTATTTTTCTTTATTTATGTTTATGTATAACTGAAGATAATGTATTAAGGATTATAAAGTATTAAGGATTATAAAGTAGCTTTATGTTGCAGAAATTAAGTCGTTATTGTTTATCATTATAAGATTTTATTAAATTGGTATTTAAGAATTAAATTCATTCCTTTTGTTCTTGGTTGTGGGGAGCATGACCCTATGCAATCCTTGTTGAAAATCCTCAGTGCCCGAATTCTCGGTCTCCATGTACTTCGGGGGAAGGGGGGCATGTAGATGGGGGTTAGGTACTGTAGAAGGGCTGTGAAATAAATTCTAGCTCACCCAAAAACCTATGGTACCTATTTGTTAAGCAAGACCTGACTAGACCCTAACTGTAAAGGGATTTATAGATGAAAATCTCAACCCCTTGAAAGAAATCTGGAAAAAAGATTAGAAGCCACTGCAGTCAGTCTACGAAGAACAGGAATAATGTGTTCCATGAAAGACATTATTGAAGTGCGTAGCATCATTCTGCGCTGGTTCAGATTTCCAGTTGTTCCTCAGAAGTAGCCCTAAATAGAGCATCTTGCAATAATCCAATGCGGGCTGGCAAAGGATGGGTGACTGCAGCTAGGACTACAGCTAAAAAAAGGTTATAACCTCACGATCAAGAGCCATTGGGGTGTGAAAGAAGAGTACTCTTGGCTCCTGCTGCAATCTGGAAATCAGTCTGCTTCTTTCTACTCCTCAAGGACCCTGCATTATGAATCCCTCAGGTTAGCTACCATCTTCTTTGGGTAGTTCCCCATCCAGTCATCTTGATTTGTATGGAAATTTCCATAATACCTCAAAAATCCCAATCCTGCGGAGAAATTGAGAAAACAGATAAATTGTACTGTATATATAGACTCATAGACTCTAAGGTCAGAAGAGACCAGTACGATCATCTAGTCTGACCTCCTGCAAAATGCAGGCCTCAAGACCTCACCCACCCACTCCAGCATATCTGATGAGTAAGAGCAAAGTGTTACAGACTAGCCTGTGAGATCTCTGGGGCAGGGATGGTGCTCATTCTTTATTTGTAAAGCACCTAGCTGACTGAGACCCTGAAACTGCTTCCAGATTTTCTAGGTTCTAATGTAATATTAGTATGACTGTTAACAGTATGCAGCATATCAATCGTACGGCAGTCTGAACTGTCTTACTGTTTCCCACATGCACACTGGATGGGAGAGGGGAGGAGGTGACATTTCAGTATCCCTCATGAAACATTCCTCAGTGCAATGACCAACCCCCCATTAACACCACTCTGGAGTAGAAAGAGTTGAGCCACATTAACTGTCTTCAACCATCAGTCACATGACTAGATCTAGACCACATGGTCTATTCTATTAAAAAGAGCTGAAGGACCTAAAGAGTGAGCATCATCTTTGTCACTAGAAGGAAATCAATGATCCACCAGGTCCACACCATCCTTTTTCCATGCCCATGGAGGCTTAAAAAAGAAATCAGACTGAAAGGAGCCAAGAAAATGAGAGGACTCCAGATAATGACAGAGTTTCCCTCAAGACAATTTTTTTCACTAACCTTTCCCACAGGAAAGATGAAAGATTGGAGATGATTAGAGAGAGTTGGGGTCAAGAGATGTTTATTGAGCATAGGGCTAACCACCACCCACTGAAGAGATGACAGATTTTGTTCTCCCAAACTATTGACTTCAGTAACAAAGTTCCTCACTAGATTTTACCATACGTTAATATAAACGTATTTGGTTTTTATTTTCAGGGAGTCTATAACTTCAATTACTTGACTGTTAGTCAGAAAAGTGACTCTATACAAATGTCAGCTTGTTACTACAACTTATCTTCCTAAACTGTCTGTTCTCTCATCAACAGAATTTCCATAGCACTCAATGTTAACGGCACAAGAATCAATTGAGATTCGGCCATGTCTTGCGTCATACCTGTTCAGCTATCTAACAAACTCCAGTTTTTATTTTTTGTCAGCACAGGTATGGAACAGTAAGATGTAGCATATCCTGTCTCGTGCCACATCAGCAACATTGGCAGCTTTATTCTGATTCCAGAATGTGTTTATTTGTTGAAGGCTGGTATAAAGTAAAGTGCAAGACAAACAACTAAGCTTAATTTTCAGAAACTAGGTTAAGCTGCAGTGAGCGCACTTAGAAAAAATTATGTTGCCTTGTGAATTGAAAAAATATGATATGAAGTAACTGATGGAAAAATAAACATAGAATGCCAGGATGGCATTTATAAAGACACTTCTGTGTTCATAATTGCACTTTGTTCTTTTCATTTCTCAAAAATCATCAGCAATTTTACTGTTGAAGTAGAAATACATTTTAATCTTACCTGTGAAAATATTTTAAAGCTATTTAGAATTCAATATATATTCTTATCAAATAAAGTATTTGGCATGCTCTTTGTCCCCACAAACCCTATTTGTACACACTTTAAGTTGCACCTGTGTAAATATATGTAACTGAATGCCATATTTTCTAGCCACATAGCTAGAAACATGCCACACATCACTCCTATAACAAAGTAATTTGTGTGGTACAGTCTCTTCAAAAGACTGAACTACAAAATGAGTCTAGAAGGAAAAGCTACCGCTTGTCAAGTTTCTCCATCTCCTCTCAGATTGCACAGATTGTTCCTCCAAATGTATAATTCTTTCACATTTGCTCTGACCATCCATCCATCTTCTGTGTTATTTGATCACACTTGTTATTTACCACAGCTACTGTTGCTTGAACCTAGTCTACTGTGGCAGCTAGGATTTTATTTTCTGATTTCCACCTCTAGCAAAGAAGATTCATCCCTTAGGAACTCCCATTGATAGCTGAACAGTCCTGCTACCACATCAGCAATATATCTGAGCCCTTTATCAATAGGTTTAAGCCATGGGAAAAAAATGTGTTGTGCTTCTCAGAACTATGCACCCAAACAAATCATGTTAAATAAATAAATAAAAATTAAAAAACAAAATAAAAACCAGCAAAATGGTCTAATATTTAAAATGCTGTTTTCCTGCAGAGCTCAAAATGATAACGGGCAGATTATTCTGGGCCAAGCTCTGCTAGGCAGCTTTCGTACTGGGAAAAAAATAGAAATCACAGAAATGCAAGATTGGAATGGATCTTGATAGGCCATCTAGTCCAGCCCCCTGCACTCAGGCAGGACTAAGTTTTATCTAGACCATTCTTAAGAGGCGTTTGTCTAACCTGTTCGTAAAAACCTCCACAACAGAGATTCCACAACCTATCTAAATCATTTGTTCCAGTGTTTAAGTAACTTTACAGTTAGAAAGCTTTTCCTAAGGTTTAACCTAAATCTCCCTTGCTGCAGTTTAAGCCTATTATTTCTTATCTTGTCCTCAGTGGTTACGGAGAACAATTTATTACACTCCTCTTTATAAGCAATCTTTTATGTACTTGAAGACTTGTGTCCCTCCTTACTTTTCTCCTGACTAAACAAATTGAATTTTTTCAATCTTTCCTCAGAGATATGTTTTCTAGACTTCACAATTTTGTTGCTCTCTTGTGGACTTAATCCAATTTGTCCACATCTTTCTCAAAATATGATGCCCAAAACTGGACACAACACTCCAGTTGAAGCCTTATCCATGCTAAGTAACGTAGAAGAATTACTACTCATGTCTTGCTTACAACACTCCTGCTAATATATCCTCAAATGTTTGCATTTAAAAAGCAAACAAACAAAGTATTATATTGTTGACTCATATTTAGTTTGTGATCCACTACAGCATCCCATTCCTTTTCTGCAGTACTCCTTCCCAGGCAGTCATTTCCCATCTTGTATTTGTGCAATTGATTACTCTGAATTTGTCCTTATTGAATTTCATCCTATTTATTTCACACCATTCTCAAGTCTGTCAAGATCATTTTGAATTCTAGTTCTATCTTCCAAAGCACTTTCAACCTCTTCCAACTTGGTATCGTTCATGAACTTTATAAGAGTACTCACTATGCCACTATACAAATCCTTTATGATGCTGTTGAATAGAACCGGACCCAGGACCAATCCTGAAAGGGCTTCACATGATATTATGCCCTTCCAGCTTGATTGACTGCAAGCCACTGATAACTATTCTGGATATGTTTTTCCAACCAGCTGTACATACTTCTTATAGTAGGTTCATCTAGCTTATATCTCGAGTCTGTTTATGACAGTATTAAAAGCTTTCCTAAGTTGAGACATATCTATTTATTGCTTCTCCTCATCCACAGGACTTATTACCTCGTCACAGAAGGATATTATGTTGGTTTGATATGATTTATTCTCAACAAATCCATGTTGACTGTTACTTATCACCTCATTTTCTTCTAGGTGTTTACAATTTGATTGTTTGATTATTTGTTCCATTATCTGTTCAGGTATCGAAGTTATATATGCACATAACGACAAAGGAGAAATAGTATTATAATGATATAGTGATAGTGAAGCCAGGTAAGGTTGCAAATTAAATTTAGAGGACTTGTTAATTCAAGTAGTCTTTGTAATCAGCAATTCCTTAGGGGCCTGATCCTTTTGCAAGCTGCTCTGCCCCCTTAAACTTCCTCTAATGTTTATAGGAGTTAATAGTGCTCAGCAGCTTGCAGGAAAAGGCTCTAAGTTGTGTCCTCATGGACCTGTTGCATTCAAACACAATTCTTACAACTGACACAGTTAAACTAATTCAGAGCATGACTGCAAACTTGGTCCTCTGAAACTGCAGTTCTCATATGGAGTGTCTATAAATAAACTAATTAAGCTACATAATTCATGTCTTCTTTATGATCCAAAAAAGCTCAAGCATTCATAGACAATTCCTCTGTCCAATATAACAAGACTACAGAATGTGCAATACACCTGCTGTCTGATCTCATGAAGCTGTAGTATCTCTACCAACCTTCTCCGGGAGGTTACAATTGAGAAGAAGGGGAGGAGATGAAACACAGGAGTTAAAAATAGCCATCTCCAATGAATTCTGCCAATGCATTTATCAAAGAAGCACATGTATTGATAGTGAAACTAATCTTTTAAGAGGTACAGCATGGAAAGTTTTGAGTGGTGTGGAGGTAAGAGGCATTAGTAATCCTCGCTCAGCTTGTCCTACAGAGAAATCCTCATCTTGAAATCAATATTTGATAAACTGGTGAAAGCAAGCACTTCTATTCTTGAACAGTGCCTTAATGAGTAAGCTAGCAAGCTTATGATTAAAGGACACTCTCCTTCTAGATCAATATGTTTAACTTAGACACATCTTGAAATACTAGATTCCCTGCATAACACAACTTCTGAAACATCCTTTGAGTAAACTACAAACTGAAACAAACTTCTGCATGTGAAAGTTGTGATGTTATGGAGGTTTCTTTGGTTTATTTATTTATTTATTTTTAGAAAGCACATCCTTTTACATCCTTTGTTTCTCTCAGCCCATCCCAGTTTATATTCTTACATTATCTTCTTCCATAAATTAATTTGCACCATTCCCTTTTTCCCAGAGAAACTTAGAGCTTGTCCACATGAACAATTTGACAGTAGCCCACCATGGGTGTGAATTTACCTCACTTTAGCCTGCTACACGTTAACTGTCTATGTGCACCCTGCTGACACGTTACAGTTCCTTAAAGTGAAATGGGACTAACTCCAAGCAAACAGGACAGATGTGTTAACCAAAATGAAATCTCTGCATTCGGGGATGTGGAAATGTCTCATTTTAATTAAAAACTTCTGAATTTAAAAAAAAATTCCAAATCAATAGCTTTTGGATTACAGCCAGAAGTTTTTGGTTTTCAGTTTTTCAATGAGAAGAAATATTTTCCACAGAAATTTTCAAAATAACTTTTAAGAAAATGTTTTCTCAAAATTTTCTATGACAAAAAATTCTGGTCAGGTCTACTCTGATGCTTCCCCTTTATCATAATTTCTCACATTGAAAACTCTCATTTTTTAAAACAGCAGATTGGCAGAAGGACAAGTTATATTTGAGGGTTCTTCTATTTTCAAAATTGTAAATTATTTTTGGAACGTGACAATCAGAGATTTAAAAATTCAGGAAGCTGTACTGTATATGGAAACTCTGTCAGCAATCAAGTTGACCAAGGTCAGGCCTTGTTTAATAGGATGTTTATCATGCTTAATGGGGCTCCCTTGTTTTGGAGGACAGATCATTTTTCCACGGTCAAAATGATATTTTCAAGCTAGGTTTCAGGTAGTTTTAATTTTGCTCTGTGAGCAATGACTGCATGGCTCCAATGATACTCTTCATTCAAGAGATGCCAGCAAGAATTCGTAAGAAACTATTTAGTGATAAATTTTTACTTTAGGCACAACTCTGAGTAAAGAGTGATGTTAAAAGTTGAAGGCCCCCCAAAAGCAGCCCTAGGAAATGTGACATGGACACATGCCAATTAATTATGACTCCTCCCCTGATTCCTTGTTGCTCCAGAGTGATAACAAGGTATCGAGGGACAGGGGATAGCTGATTTCCTGTTAGTCTACATATTATGCCAGCTATGATACCCCAAATATCAGCTGGTTCTATTGCCTACTCACCACAGTGAGTAGGAGATAGAGCCAAGACCCCAGTCATTTCCTATCTCTCCACACCCTCTTGCTCCCTACATGCACAGACCGAAGGATCAGGTAGCCTGTGTAAGTGGGAGGCTCTAATTCCCCTACACAGGTGTGTAGACCAAGCCATAATCTAGCCTTCAAGTATTTCCATAAGGAGGGAGATACAACATGCTGGGTATACAGATGGAACTGGACACAACTTTCATCTGAGTGGGGAGTTGCAAATAACAAGGCTAAATGTGTATGTCATGTAGTTTGTAAACATGCCGGTCCTACCTCATTTCACCAGCAGAAAATGGCCCAATAGAAGACTGAATTTAGACATTTTGTTTAATACAATAAATTACACAGTTATTGAATGTGATCAAGCATGAGTCGCTGGACAACATGTGGAGAGCTTCCAAAAATCTCATTTTTCCTCCAAACAATGTTTATTCCACTTGTGGTTTAGTGCTTCTGGAGAGTGTAAACAGGCCACAGAGTATACTCCTCTCTGCAGCAGATGTTGCTCTAGCAGAGAAAAGAATATTGGAGGTTATAGGAAGAGCATTTGCATCTAACTGTCTGCCTGTAAAGTGCATCTGAAAAATAAATTAACCTCAGTGTCAGTTGGAAAGGTAATTAGGTGATCACTCCCAACAAATGCAAAGTTTCTATTAGGAAATGTGATTTTATTTGTTACAAAAGAAATGTCTCTCCCCACTTTGCCCTACTCTAATAAAAGAAAAAGTATGGCACAATAGCTCCATTGCCAAGTGTATGATGACTTAATATAACTTGTTCTGAAAGAAAGCAGCCTGTTGTTTATTGCATTTATCGACAATCTGTGAAAGTAGACCAGAAATCAGTCTAATTACCAGGATGCCAGTTGTGCTTGTTAACACCAGCTTTGTGACCAAATGTTATTCTACAGTTGTCACATCACACGAGGGTTTCATTACTAACATAATAGTGAACAAGATCACATGCCCAGCTATTGATTGATCTGCCACACAAAGGAAGGACATAGCATGTCACAGCTTTGGCTGCCTATATTGTATGCAATGGCATGTCTACTTTCTGTTATAAATGAAGTCTCACTACTCTGTTTCCCAATTTCGGTGTGTTAGTCAATTATAAGTCTGTTATAATTTGCACACCTCATCAATGGAGAAGGAATAAGCTCATCACACTTCCACTCCATTTTAATCTTCAAAGAATAATTATCGATTGGCTCTCGAGTTGAATCCAACTGAGGTTTTGGCTTTGTTCGGTGATTGCTTTACAAAGTATAAACTTCTGCCAAATCAAATATATCTCAATAGATCCTTGTTACATTTAAGCAACACAGCGAGGCTAACAAAAAATACTGATCATTCCCACAGTCACATTGCCCTGTACCTCAGACCACAAAAATATTTCACTAACAAGCACCACAAACAAAAATGGACTATGTCTGAATGACCCTCAGACCCTGAAGTTATTGCTGTCTGTTAATTGGCTTTACCATAAACAGAACAGTTTTCAGGCCTGTTGATAGTATTCAAAATGAGCAGTCTTTTTTTTTTTTTCAATGAATATTATAAAACTGGATTTGTTTATCACTGGGAGCGTACAAAAAAACCAAGCAAGTCTCATCATCTTATCTGATGATGAATGATTCATCAGGCAGAACGTGAATCTGCTTCTGAGTCTATTTTCCTGTTTATGCTTGTTGAACAGATACAATTTAATGAAGAATATAAAATACTTAAAAATCTGTCTACCATTAATAGTTTAATTAAACTGACATGTACTTCAAAAACAGAGAGACAGAAAACATTGATTTGGGTTATAAAGGGCATGGCATTATTAAAGTGTAATTAAAACAACATTCACTTACAATTAATAGCTAAAGCAATTTATTTATTTAACATTTGATTGTCAGTTCTGGATAGCCTCACTTCCCTAAGGTAAGTCTATTCTTTGGTCCCGTTGTAAAGTACAGTACATAATTTCCCCTGTATTACTGATTTCTCTTAGTTTGGAAAAGACCTGCACACCAACCACAAAAATGTTAATACATTCTAACTAAACCTTTAGCAGACAAACACACTACAGTGGAACTATGAGTATTGGAAATATGGGCTCATGCTACGTAAGTATTAGATTAAAACCAGAAAAGTTTTACCTGGCTCCTACTGAAAAACAAATCCTTCCCTAGAATTCATCTGAAGGAGATTCCACTGAAACTCAGCTTGGGTTTATTCAAACAAACACACAAGGAAAATTAATTCAGATTCATAATCAAACCCTAGAAGAGTTGAAGATTATACATATTTCTAATCAGAACCAAAGCCTCAATCCCACAATCCAATCCATGCAGCCGGAACCTTGTGCCCCTGAAAAATACCACTGATTTCAATGGGGCTTCCTGAAATGACAGGGGTCCAAGGCAAAGAAAGCCACTTGCAGAATAAGGGAGTCTTATTCACCACTTTTTTCTGTTCACAGAACAGATTGGATTTTTTTCCAAAATTATTCAGTTGCTTCTTGTAAATTTTATTTTCTTTGTCTTACTAAATGAACTCTTTTAGCTGTGATTGGTTTCCTATATCACATGCTATGTTTTTTCTCCTTCATGGATGGTTGGGGGGAAAAAGTAAAGATCAAATGATAAAACCAAAAGAAAACCTGCCTGGCAAGAAAGCATTTATAAGCAGCATTAAAATATTACTTGCCTAGCTAACAACAATAAAGAGGTTGCTGTAAATTTGATTGTCTCATCATGAAATTTAAGGTGTCAAATTTCAAATAAAAACAAACAAGGAGTCCTTTGACACTCCTTGTTTGTTTTCCTGAACTAAACTAACAAGGTCACCCCTTTGGAATTTCACATAAAGATCTACAGAGCTAGGGACCCATCTACTTGAGAGAGTATCTTTTTCCCTGAGCAATACCACCACAATTGCAACCAGAAGACCTCAAGTTGGAGAGCTCTTCCGATTACAAAGAGGTGCAGATGCTGACAGTGAAGAAGTTACACTTGCTTTAAAAGGAAAGCAAGCCACAATCTGTAAACTTTTAGGACACAGAGAAAACACCATCTCTTCCTTAGGGGCGGATAAAGGCTCATGTTTGTTCAGAGGATGGGGTACAATTTGGAGCACTGTTAGTGCTTGAATTGGATGTTTTCTGCTTTTGGGGGTGATGAGTCTTCCAGTTTTCTTCCTGTTTGGTTGATTGTGGATTTAATAAATGACAAAAGAGTCATATTCTTGAATAAGTGAGTTTTTTTTTAGTTCCCTTTTTTGTAATGTATATTTTCAAAAGAAATAGAAAACAATGAATAAATATAATGCATGCCTATATCACACCTCTGTACCAAAATGTTTCAAGATAGAGAGGGATGGCAAATGGTGAAACTTGGTCAAATTTGCTGGGGAAAAAATCCAATTATGCTACTAATATTAGCTTTGTTTTCCCAAATAATTTTATTTTCAACATAGAAGCTTTATTTCAGAGTAAGATCCACCACTTAAAGTAAATGCACTTATATGCGTCAGACTTTGGACATGGGTACATCATCCCAAGAAAAGTATTATATTTACAAATGGCAGAATCTAAAGCATACAAATGAAATAATTAGTTTGATAAAGGAATCTCATTTGAAGGTATATTGGGAAATTAGCAAAATAGTGTGTTGTGAAATATTACAGACAACAGTCTTGTGGCACTTTTAAAGACTAACAGATTTATTAATCGCATGAGCTTTCGTGGGAGAAAATCCCACTTCGTCTTTTCTCCCACGCAAGTGCTCTTGAGATGTGGAGCTGTTAGTCTTTAAAAGTGCCACAAGACTCTGTTGTCTTTCTACAATAGACTAACACGGCTACCCCTTTGGAATTTGAAATATTACAGTTAGTGATGGGCTCCAAGTTGTGAAATTTATATCAGAACTTTCCTGAAGATAAGACTGAGGATGGGTTAGGAGCCAGAGTTCTGGATGTACACTCTCTCCAATCAAACAAGGAGTTCTGTGGGACTTTTAAAGACTAACAAATTTATTTATCGCATGAGCTTTTGTGGAAGAAAATCCCACTTCGTCAGATGCTCTGAGGATGGGGAGCTTACAGAATGGGAAGAAAATAAATATAGGGAAGTGTAAGTCATAGGATCAGGTCAGGCTGTAACAACAAATCAGAGTCATTGTTAAGTTTCAAACACTGGGAAACAACATATAGAGGAGGGTGAGGGATCATCTTGTAGAATAAGCCCTAAGATATAACTGCTTTTGCTCCAATCCCTCAGACAAAGATACCTTCAGGATCTCTATCAAGCATTCTTAAAATGACAATACCCACCTGCAGAAGTGAAGAAACAGATGGGTACCCAGAAGTTAACTACTACAGGAGAAGCCCAAGAAAGTAAATAACAGAATGCCACTGGTCATCACCTACAACCCTCAAGTCAGATCTCTACAGCACATCAAACATCTACAGCCTATTCTCCAAGATGATCCCTCATTCTCTCAAGCCTTGAGAGACAGACCTCTCCTTGCTTACAAAACAGCTCCCCCACCCCCGCCAACCTTAAACAGATATTCATCAGCGACTACAGACCAAACAACAGAAACAATAAAGCAGGCATATATCCCTGCAACAAACCATGTTGCCAACTTTGCGCACAAATCTGCACAAAAGACACCATCACACTCCATCAAGGGCTCATTCACCAGCTCGCCCACCAATGTGATTTATATGTCATCATGTGCAAGAAATCCCCCTCTACCTTATATATTGGACAAACAGGACAGTCTCTGCGCAAAAGAATAAATGGACACAAGTCTGACATCAGAAATCACAACATTCAAAAACCAGTAGGGGAACACTTTAATCTCCCTGCTCACTCCATTGATGACTTAATAGCTGTGCTCAAACAAATTAATAACAAATCAAAGCTTCAAAGGGATACTGCAAAAATGGAATTTATATGTAAATTTGATTCTGTTTCCTCGGAGTTAAACAAGGACTATGGATTTTTTTCTCATTACAATGTGTGATTTGACCTCACTTTCCTCTATATGCTGTTTCCCAGTGTTTGAATCTTCTGATTTGCTGTTACAGCCTGACCCGATCCTTTGACTTACACTTCTCTAAATTTATTTTCCTCACATTCTGTAAGCTCCCCATCTTCAAAGCGTCTCACAAAGTGGGATTTTCTCCCACAAAATCTCATGCAATAAATAAATGTTAGTCCTTTAAAAGTGCCACAGGATTACTTGTTTGTTTTGCTGAACTAGACTAACACGGCTACCTCTTTGGAACTTGTCAAGTATCTCTCAAGACACTGAATACCCTAAAGCTTATTCTTTTTAAAAAAGATACAATTGAAAGTGTTGGAACCTGTCAAGGTAGGACTAAAGGTGGACCATCAGAGTAACTGTGTTGGTGGGTGAAGTGGAAGTTGGAAGTAGTAAACCCAATTTTTCGCTTGAACTCAGCTTATTAGCTTGCATGCAAATCTCCGGCAAATTGCTAGCAACCTCTCTAATCAGATGTTTTCATATAGAGAACAAAGCACCAGGCAATTACTGAACATTACTTTCTATATGGTTTATTTACTGTTATGTGGTCATAGTTTTGCAGTATGAAAATGAAGACATTTTATTAAATTCTGTATATCATTCTCCTATTTAATAAAGACAATTGACCAGATAACATTTTCCAATTTTAAAATGTTTCAAACCTCATCCCCTTTAAGTATTAACACATTTTTCAGAAAGTTACATAGAAAGCCTAGAAGTCTACAAACCATTGGTAATGTAATTAAAATTGGCATTTATGAAAGTATGTCTTGATCTCCATTGCTGTTTTTAGAAGTGCAAAATCACATTAGAAAACTATAGGCTGCTAATTAAAGCTTTGTCACCCATAAGAACTAGGTGAATTGCATTCGTAGCATTCTCTGACACAGAAGAAATCTTTATAAGAAAACTTTCAGAAAGAATGTGATCACTTTGCTATTGAAATCAAGACATTGGATGTGGATTATATTACTATTATGTTTTTATCCTTAAACCAAGCTTGAAATGTCACAGGGGCTGAAATTAAAGCAGAAGCTGAGCAGGATATTGTTTGGTATTTACATATTAAACGCAATCAAAAGGCAGTGGTACTATTGATTTTTCTGATACAAACTGATTTAGAGCACTGATAAAAGCCACTCATTCGTTGAGTTTCAAACATCTAGATATTTCTTCTCTGCATAATCAAACAAGGTTAGTCAAGCAGATTTGCTTTAATACTATGGATGTATAAGATATACATTTCAAAGGATGCTATCAGATATGAATGCATGTATTTTTATAAATCAAGGTGTTTATTCCTATTAAAATCCTTGAAATTTAAAAAAAATTAAATATAAATTTTTACTTTTCAGGATGTTTGTGTATTTCCCTCAGTTTCTGTGACTGCATACTTTAAATATAGAAAAGTATACCTAGAAATTGTTTGGGCCCTACAGTACGCTCAGAGGAAAATACCTTTTGTCTTCATAGTTCCAATGTCCCAATACACAAGAGCACTCATTAGAAATGGAGAAATCCTTTCTTTTTTTCTTTTTTTTCTTTTTTTTTTTTTTTAAGAGAATTCTACTCAATTTTGCCAAATCTATGGAGAATAAGAAAGTGACTCCCAACGCCATCGCTTGGGTTTCTGTGTTGAGTCCTTGCTTGCCAATATTTCGGGGGTACATTCTAAAGCTGTGTTTTGATGCCTTAAGAAATTCTTATCCACTAGCTCCAGGGGATGACTTGGCAGTGAAAATATCATGACAGGAATTGTTCTCACAGCAATTTCAATAAAATTCCATAAGGGTAGTTAATTCCTGCAATATTTCAAATTACTGAGAGTGGAAACAGAAAAAAAGATGGAGAAACAACAGAGAGAATGAAGACAGAGATATGGTAAAGAAAGAGAGGGGGAAGTAGGCATGTGGAAGACAAACATTTGGGGCAAGATTAAAAAACTAAATTGGAAACCTCCGGAAAAGGTTGGAAAACAGCTGCTAAAGGGGAGGGAAGGGATAGATGGAGAAGAAGGAAGAAAATATTTCACAGGAAAAAGTGGAGATGGTTGAAACACACAAAAGAGGGAGCTAAAAACAGTGTTGAGAAAAGATAAGGGTAGAAACACAGGAGCTAGCAATATGAGGCAAAAATGTCAGTTAAAGGAAGCGAGAGAATTAGACTGAAGGAAAGATAAATCAAATTAAGAAATTCACAATAAAGGGAAATCAAGCTGCACAGAATATACAGAAAATTAACTCTGGAGAAGTCTGGGGAAAGCCAGGAAAATATAAGGAAAGGAGTGCATGCATGCTTTACCTTAAGAAAAAGGGATACAGACAAACAGAGCCTTTATTTATAGCAAACCCAATAAACAAAGCAAACATCCAGCCTAGAGGAACTGGAAGGAGAAGAGGGACATTATAGAGCTATTACTTCCCCTCACAAGCAACATAATCTGTTCCTTTTGTATCCTGCCTTACACATCATGAGGAACAAAAAAAGCAAAACAGAATTTATAATCATGGATTATCAGTATCCTCAGTCCATCTGCTTAGTTTAACCACAACAGAATGTGTGCATGTGCATTAGCGAGATGGTTAACTTCACTGGTCGAATGATACCCAATGTATGAAAGCTAAAGCAGACCAGTAATAAAGTTTGTGCTTCATTATGGATCTTAAAATCCTGGCTGAAAAAAATCTTTTCAGAAATATTAAGCTTCACAAATTTTACAGACAAACCCATCTCTACTGAACAGCTATTTAGGAGACTACAGCATCCATGACAAACTCAAAAACATATTTGCTATATACACTTACAGAATTAGAAAAACTGGACATGTTAAAATACATCAGTATATTCATGGCTGTAAAATTATTGGATTCATGTCTCATCACATTTACATTGTGGAAACTGAATATAGTGTGATTAGGCATTATTTTAACAACTACATTACAATACAATTTAAAATAAAATATCCCTTCATATCACACTAATATCAGTGTTTTAAATAACAAAAGGGATTTTTTTTAAATAAAGGAAAGGATTAGCATTTAGTTTCAATCAGGATAAGCAATGCTATACCAGTTGGTGTCTCAGAGATTCAGGATTTTATTAATATTCCAGCCATGCATTTGTGTTGCCTCTGGGTACACTGAAAAGCCACTTAAACTGCACTTAAAGCAGCACTACAGGATCAAATTGATGTGCATCAACCATTTACAATAAAACTTGATTATTATAAAGGCATACATATTTGCATAATTACATGTTTGATTTTTTGATAATGCAGCATACACTACAAAATGTTGCTCCATGTAGAAAGACATCATCAAAAAGCACCATCTGCTGTAGTGTTTAATGCATTGCAGGGTTTGAAAAATTCTGAAGGTAGATTTCTGAAGATCAAAAAGGAAAACAAGAGTTTTGTTTGAACAGGAGGTATAGCCCTGGAGGCTGGAACATGGAGTTGGGGCTTCTTTGGTTTGTGACTATGTTTAAACATTTTCAGGGACAGAAAGGACAAAAAAGCAGCATCTCATTACAGTTTTGGAAATTTAGGCTTTAGCAACTGTGTGTGAAAACACCAAAAATGTATTGGATACCATACTAAATGTAATAAAGAGGTTGCATTTTGGAAGCACTGTAAGGTAATTACTTCTGAGGTTGGTTACCTTTGCTGAGGAAACACTGAGCATCCCAGTGACTTAAAATATATAGAAATAAAGGTGGAGATGGAGAAAAATCTTACTTTTATTCAAAACAAACTTAAGGAAAAACAACTTGCTTCTGCCCACTAGTATGTATATAAACATTAACAACAATATAATTGTTAAATAGTGCATAAATTACAAAAGCCTGACTTCAAAACCATGTAAGTAAAGACACATTATACAAAAATTGAATAATTTAGGAGCCCGAGAAGCATGAAGAAATTTCAGTGCTAATTTGTAGCTCCTTGGGATCCTAAACACTGTGCCTTAGAAACTTCAAACAGGACAATATTAGTAAGAACTAGGTATCTGTTAGTTTGAACTAGGAGCATCCACATACAGGAGTTACACTCTTAGGTTATGTCTACACTTGCAAGTAAGGGCTACTTAAGGAGGCTTAAGTCAACGTAACTTAGTCCCTGCCCACATCAGGCTTTCATTAAGTTGACTTAAGAAATTCCTTAAGTCGACTTAATGAAAGTTTAGGTCGACTTAATAAGAACCACCGGTTTGGTCGACCTAACCCTTAAGTCGACTCCTTAGGTTGACTTAAGCATAGTGTGGACATGGATTAACCCTTAAGTCGACTTAAGGGCAGTTAGGTCGACTTACTAAGTCCATGTTCAGGGTAACCCCTTTGTTAAGTCGACTTAATAAGGCCGACTTGACTTAAAGTCAACCTTATTAAGTCAGCTTAACAAAGTCAACCTAACTTTTTCTAGTGTAGACTTAGCCTTAGTGCTCAGTAAGAATGTTCACATGGGGAGTTAGTGCAGAATTGTAGGGTGCTTTAAATTCACATCTTAGCTTACTGTGCGCATTAACTTCTCAGGATAGACAAGTCTCAACCCCCAAATGTACATGGTCCTTAAAGAGATCAGCACCTAAATATGAAGGTAGCCATTTATCGGTGATAAGATATTTTACTACCTGCCCACCATCTAAATGGACTTAGCCTGAACTATAGTGTATGTTCTAAATGGACAGGAAAGACTTATCTATTTCCAGGCTCTGCACACAGCCATTTGGACACCATGGGAAAGACAAGGTCTCATTCACAATGTAAGATCAAAGAGACCTCTAAACTATAGCAAGGTTTCAAACAAATTCATGACGTCTACTTCCCAGCTAAAAGGTGCCACTCTGGTTGGGGAAAGACATGCTGGAGAAAATGAGCAAAGCAACAAACCAACAGAAAAACAACCAAGGAGTCCTGTGGCACTTTTAAACACTAATAAATTTATTTATCGCATTTGTTAGTTTTTAAAGGTGCCACAAGATTCCTTGTTTGTTTGGCTGAACTAGACTAACGCGGCTACCCCTTTGAAATCAACACAAAACGCTCTTAAAAATAGTTTTTCTTCTTGTGCCTGAATCTTCTGGTGTTAACAAGTTTGCCCCTCAGAGGCTGCACCAAATGTTGCTAGAATCAGCATGGCCATGATTGCTAACCATGGTCTCCTTCCCCACCCTCTCTGCACTAGGAAGGCAGGATTTTTCCTTTCAACTCCCTACAATGATTCCACAACAACAAGAGGTTTTAAAAGATTAACCAATAGGAATTTCTTTTTGTACCAAAATTTCTCTTCTAATGTCTAAGGCTAGATAGACTGAGTGGTGGAGCACATAAGCCTGTCAGCGCCATGCAATGAAAATGAAATCAGTGGCCGTGGCCTATGACAGCAGAGTCATTCATCTTAAGTTCACAAATGGAAAGAAAGATGGGAAAGTGTTTGAACATTTAGAGCTATAATATTTAGGGCAAGCCCCTCAGGGCTTTGCCTGCCCCACCTGTTATTACACAGGAACAAGAGAAAAATTATTTATCTTTAAGTTCCTAATTAAAAAGAGAAGTGAAGCAAAATATGTTTGGTCTGAATATACTAGAGTATCTGGGGACCATCCACTAAATCTTAATGAGCTGCCTTAGATTCTATGACTTCACACCAATCTATTGTACCAGTACAAGTTTGTGTTTTGCAGGTGTCCTCGTTTGGTTTTATTATTTGGCTGAAATCTCATCTTGCTGGTTAATTGCCAGGGGTTAATAGTTTATAAAGAAAATTAACCTGAACAAGGGGAAAAGATATATAAGTTCAAAACAGTCACAATCCTTCCTAAGGTTCCTGCAATGTCAGGGTTTGCACCCTGTTCCATTTCTATCACTAACATGAATTATAATGCTACACTATGTTTCTGGACAACCAAAAAACACTTTTTGCTGAACAACTCATTGTCAATACTGTCCAGCCACTTGCTAAAAACTGGTTACATAGATCACAGACTCTTTGTTATATTAACCTGCACCTATTTATTTTAATGATGAGGATGGACAGCCTTTTTTCTCCCCTGAACCAACTTCTAAAGAACCAAGACCAATAACAGTGATTATTTCACCATCAAGGCCTAAAGAACTATTTATTGTGAATATAATTTCTCTCTTAATTAGTGTTTGTTTAAAAAGGCTATCTTTGCTTGGTCCCTATCTCTCGTCTAATTAATATCTTGGTGTATAAGCATCAATAATGCAGTAGCATTGATAATGCAGATCCACTCTATTAACCTCTGGCAATTCAGTTCCAAGCAATGAACTGGGACTTCTGCTAACTCTGTTCTTCTTCCCCCGCCACTCCATTCAGTTTGTCTGTTACTTCCACTCATGGGTAAGTCTATACTGATGACGGCAAAGTCACGGACATCAGTGCAATCTTTCAGGTTCGATTGAGCCGTCTAACACCAGCTCTGTAACCGTAGTAACATTACGCTGACAGGATGCCATTTCCGGTCAGCTTAGTGTAATGTGCAGGAAGTGGTTAAGTCGTCAAAGGGAGATACACAAGGTATTTTACGTACCATGTGTATCTCCCGTCGACTGCCACTGAAAAGAACAGCAAGCGTAGACTAGGGCTCAGTCATTTTCTGTTGTACAGAGTGTGCGCTCCATAGGGAAGTGACTGTCTGTTATATGTCTGTATGGTGCCTACCCCCTTGGAGTCCTGATCCTTCAGTAGGGTTCCCAGTCACCATATTATCCCAAATAAATAAAAAGTTGTAATATTCAATTGCACTATATTTTACATCCTACTGCACCAATTGTATATCAATGAGAGTTATTGCAGAGGCCAGAGCAGTGGGTATCACTGTCTGGCATATTAGAGAATGTTTTTTTCAGGCTGCAATGGCACGCTACCTTTTTCTTTGAAAGAATTCTGGACGATGCTGACGTTTCCTAATCTCCATCCCACTAAATAAAAAACTGAGGTCCAGGGTTTTAAAAGGTATGGAGGCAGAGCTGCACTCATTGTTGCAAGCCCTAATGGATTTGGGAACCTAAATCTCATTTTCAAAAGAGACTTAGGCATTTAGGAATCTAAACTACATTGAGAGTTAAGGGGGTTTAGAGCCAAGTATCTAACCTCTGTTTGAAAAAATGAGATTTAGGGACCTAAATCAGTTAGGCATTGAAACACAGAGCACAGCAATGCCTAAATACCTTTACAAACCTAGGCCTGAGTTTTAAGTAGATAGCTATCAAATAAGTACAAACATGACGCTTATCAAACCAATAGAACACCTATGTGAGAGAAATTAGTAATCTGGGACTTTTCAATTTAGAAACCAAAGTGAATGGTTATGAATAGCTACTGACCTGGAACAATTGTTTTTCATGAACCTGATATTTCCCCATCATCACCTCAATCCAGCAAAGGATTTAACTGCTACTGAAATCAATGGGATTACTTCACAGGTTTAGGGACTAGGACTCTTTAAAAGTGCTTTGTTGTATCAGAGTTTAGGTTAGTTTATGTGAATATACCATGATAGCAACAGAAACAAACATGTTACTGTTTTGATTCATGTATGCACTTCCATTGCTTGAGAGAACAATTTCCATGTGATATAGCAGCAAAATCTCTCACAGAAAAATATATATATACATTGTGCGCAAGATCATTTTATTGTGAGCAAGTGTGACCCTGAGAATTGCTTTCTGTATATAAAAGGACTGGACAAATTTAAATGCAATCTGGAACAAATTTGGTGTTCAACATGCAAAGGCTGTCAAAAGCTGACTATAATGGGATGGTGGTTGTTGGCACTGTTTCCTTTCTCCAACTGCGGTGCAAACTCCGTACTCTGTGGGTGTACACGTGCATAGTTAAAGAGCAGAGCATGTGGCTAAGCACATGATCTCCTCCTCCTGATCTGGGAATAGCCCCTCCATGCAGCCAACTGTATCCTGCAAACAGTACCCAACTAAAGGGCTCCTTCAGCAAAGAACATTATCAGCACTATTCACTTATTAATGCCGAGATCTAAGCATCCTCATGTCAAAGCAGTGCGCAATGATGTGTCAATGTTGCCACGTTTATTTCCAAAACTCAAACCCACAACGCTCATATTTCATTAAGTGACCTTGGAAGACGGGTGTTTGAAATAAAATAATCAATTTTCCATAAAGCAGAGACCCATTCTTTATGAGTATGTTGATTTCAGAGCTGGTTGGTTTACTGCTATGTTGTATTTATTCTAATTTCACAATGACCTTTTGTCTTTCACATCATATATAATTACCTTTTTATTGCATATTTTCTAGGTGACAGGGCTATCCACGAGATGTATCTGAAGATCTAATTTGATTTTGCCCTTATCCCAGCAGAAGTTCACTTATTCAGACTTCAGTGATCACTCAAGTCTTTTGGGATTCTGAATTCTCTTTTCAAGCAGTCAGTACTGCATTTCTTGTCTTTGCAGCATACCTCATTCTGTACAATCCAGCAGTCTACCATGGGGGTATAGCTAATGAGGGGGCTCTTACGAAGGATGACAAGGATAACTCTTACCAACTTCAAAAACTGAGAAGAGGTGGATCTTTCTGAAAAGTGGGTTTACTGGTGAGGGGCAGCTCAGAGTCTTACCATATTTCCTTCACTAAGACGAAAGAACAGGGAAAAAAGAATAGAGAAGAGGAGGAAAAGCCAAAAAGAAAGGAGGAAGGGGGGAATAAATGCCAGAAGGATTCATGGGAGAAAATGTCTTTGATTCTAACTATCAAGAGAAAGCCTACATAGCAGGACAGGCTTTATTATTAAATTGTTTTAAGGATGTTCTAGTTACTAAGCACACAACAATGGAAGATGAGGTTAATGAAATATCAAGAACTGTTGTTCATTTTCAGTTACTTTACTTGACCTAGTGTTTTTAAGAGGGGAAGAGATGCAAAAGACAGACACCAGGAAGGAGGATGACATTTAAAGGAGCAAACAAGGAGTCTCTTAAAGACTAACAAATTTTTTTATCACATGAGCTTTCATGGGAGAAAATCCCACTTTGTCAGATGCAAGGAAAGCTGTTTTGTCAACAGCAAAGATGATTATGTCTAGCCAGGTAAACAACTAATCATTCTGTACAGCTGGGAAGTGGTAGAGGCCAGAAACAAACAAAATAAGATCACCACAAAAAAGACATTCCCTTTAAGCCCTCCTTTAAAGTGACCCTGGTGGTCCGAGTTTCTATTTCTCTTACTGTTCTAAAAGGCAGGATGGGACTGGCTGGCTCGCTTTCTTCTTCTTCATGAGGTGACAGGACAGGGAAGAAACAACTGAACACAGGTCATAAAGCCCATAGCTCTGAGCTTTGATTTACAATGACCAAATTTATAGTCTAAAAAAGGTCTAAAAGTCCAGCTCAGGCTAGTGTCCTGGAGTCTGAGAGGGCCTACAACCCATATCAGTGAGTAGTGCATCAGTCCCTTTTTCTCTCCTTCAGCTGCCTTTTCCTGGTTTTATTTTTTGTTGTTGTTGTTTTGTTTTTGTTTTTTCATATATTGCACCATAGTCCCCAGGCAGGGAACAATTTGATTGTGCCCAATTTGTTTTGGCCATAAGTTCCAGAGTATCCCTGAATGGGGTACTAGACACCACCACAGCAGTTAAATATCCTTCTGACCTAACCTATATGACTGCAATATGATCACCATGCTTTAATATTTAGTTTACCAATTTTGGTAGCCATTCCATTAATTATTTTTATTTTTAATTATGTTTACTTTTCATAGAACCACCATTAGAGATTAGAGCCAGGGAAAAATGTTAGTTAAAACGACTTCAAAGATAATCTGTTCATTCCCATTCCAATCAAAAATTGTTTCCTAAAGTGCATTCACCATTACTCAAGCAGTGGACCTTCCAACCACTTGCCTTGGAGTATTCTCCTATCTAACATAGTTTTTAAGGTTAGGAATTTTTTCTTAATATTCATCCAATATTTTCTTTTGCTCAGTTTCAAAGTAGGTAACACACCTTTGGAGTACTTCTAGGATTTGCTCCCCCTCCCTGGTGTTTAAAACCTTTCCAGAGCTTGCATCCATTTTAGCTACCACATCAACTACTACTGACTGCATCGACATACAGTGAGATGCTGAATCTGTTGGACATGCTACTATACAGTCATGCAGAGACCTGACCAATGGTTGCATAGCACCTGAAGGAGCCATAGGAGCAGTAAAATGTTATGTAATATTCCACAGCTGGCTTCCAAACTATGATGTTCTTGTTTAGAATGCAAATTAAATTCTAATGGAAAATAATTCAAGCTGAGTGAAACCACACTGTATGGGCTGGAGTAGAATCCCTGTCACGGAGAGGAAGGATTGTTCAATAGCTAGAGTACTAGCATAGCCTGTAGGTGATCTGGGTTCAGTTCCTTTTCTTGCACAAACATCCTACATGGTGCGGGTCAAGTCACTTTGTCTTTCAGTGGCTCAGTTCTCGATCTGTAAAATAGGGACATACTACTGTGCTTTCCCTCACAGGAGTGTTGTGAGAATAAATACATTAAGAAGATTGGGAGGTGCTCAGATACCATGACCATATAAGTGCCATGTGTGGGTACAGATAGCTGGAAATTGCACTTCTGACTGCAGTGCAGACGTACCCCGTAATAGATCACTAGCATGAATACGGAAACATTTGTCTCCTGGATTACATATAGCCTCCATGAGTGTTCAATAGTAAAATCCTACAACATTGCTATACCAAAACATGAAACAGAAATTTCTAGCCCTTGTTCCCTATATATATCAAGCCATGAATATTTCTTGTTTCAATCACCTCTTCGCCACCCCCCAATAAAATAATTTTATTAGAGTTTGAGTGCAGGATAAAATGAAGATTATGACTACAGCTCTTATTAAAGAGCAGGTCATTTGTTTCATAGTGATTTTAGAGCGGTATATTAAAGGTGTGCATTCACCAAATATTACAAATTTTAGATTTATTCAAACTCCCATGGAAAAATCAAACTTGTAAATTGCGCAGATCATATACCCAATAAAATATTTATTGTTGCGCAATGTATTGTTAACTGTGTTGACTACTCTTCACCAAGGTGCCAGAGACATGAAAAATTAACCAGTGTAGATTATAAAATAGGATTTCCCCCCTCATCCTAGAGCTATTCCTGAGCAAACAAAGCAGATCTGACCTCAGAGCTCTAATATAGAAATACTTCATTGAAGACACTATAGCTGAATTCTTGACAGCAGAACAAAAACAGACAACAGCATTAAAGCCGTGTAGTCGAGGTGCTGAATGCAAATGCAGAGAAATTTGAATTAATAATGTTGAAGATCTACTTAAAATAGACAGTGGACATGTTGGCAAATTTTTAATGACATTTTGCCATACTAAACAACAAGTACACACATGCCCTGTGAAATCCAAGAAGTTTTGTAATTATGTACACTAAAAATCTTTTTGTATTTATAAAAAATAACTAAATATCTGAATGTTCTTCTCATCTGTGGTTTCATAAACTCTCTGGGGAAATCACACCACCTTAAACCAGTTATTTTCACAATCAATCAGTGAATATGAGAAACAAATAAAAACCATCCCAAAATTCTCTGCCATTTATTCTCTTCCAAAGAGAAGCTGAACTTCATTTGAACTGTGACTATGGGGATCTAGCTATTGTAAACACCACAAAAGAGAAAGTTCAGTACAAGAAATCATAAGCTGCATCTCAGAATTCACTCTGGCTGGAAAACAACAATTCTGATTCATGAAGAGCTTTGCAATTTTGAAATCTGTTTTCATTCCAGTGCAGAACTAAACTTATTTTGAAGAGCAATGTTGATAATTTGGAGGGGGTTCAGATAAGAGCCACAAGAATGATTAAAGCATTAGAAAACAGGCCTTACAGTTATTGAACTTGAGCCTATCCATTTAACTTAACAAAGAGACACTTAATGGATTACTTGATTACAGTCTATAAGTACCTATATTGGGAGCAAATATTTAATAATGGGTTTTTCAGTCTAGCAGAGAGAGGTATAACATGAGCCAATGGCTGGAAGTTGAAGGTAGACAAATTCAGACTAGTAAGAAAGAAATAAAATTTTAACCGTGACAGTAATTAACCACTTGAACCATTTTCAAGACATATGGTGGATTCTCCACTCACTGAGCTTAAATCAAGATTGGAGGTTTTTCTGTAATTTATGCTCTAAGAATTTTGGGGGGGAAGTTCTATGGCCCGTGTTAGACAGTAAGTCAGACAAGGTCATCACAGTTGACCGTTCTGGCCTTGGAATGTATGAAAGAGACCTTGGAATGGAAGATCTAAATTCAAGTCCAGGCTGCCAGACTTAGAAGAGGGAGTTGAACCTCTGTCACCTCCCCTCCACACCGTACGAGGCCATTGGCTGTTCCGGGGTGAGGGGTCTCTTGCTCCCCACCTCCAGAAATTCCATCCTGGGTCTGAGAAACCTTTCCAACATATTTGTCAAATGCAATAGGCTTCCACTAAACATTTCAATGTTGATAAAATGGCATTTTCCAATGGAAAAAAAGTTGACAAGTTTGATCCGCCTCCTTAAAAATGCATTTTAAAAGCAACTTCTCATGCAGAACTGATTTCATTCTTCTGTGGCTTAATACATGCTTCCTCCACATTGTTCATATTTCCCTTCTGTGCACTTTTAAACATCTTGGGATAACTGCAACCAGTGATGTGATATGTACCCAAAATGAGTGAGGAAGCTGGGGTGGGCAATTAGATAACCCACCCTACACCTAGAAAGAATATTTCTGACCCAAATCCCTTCACATACACACAATAATTTCTGATCTCCCAAATAAAATCCACCAACAATTCCCCATCCGTGCCAACCGCAGTTTTCCCATATGGGGCCCCTGGTACTGCCCAGGTGGTAAAGATACAGTCCTTGGTGTACCCTCACACTGGGGCAAATACAGTTTAGCCCAACAAGGGACAAAAAAAGACAGCCTTTAGCATGTACAGCTTCTCAGCTCTGCTCTGGATGTCGAATGGAGAGAAGTGCTCTTTGACCCCCCCCCCACCACTCTGCCTGATCCTTCCTCCACAGGCTGCACTCTCTACTGCTGTTGTACTGAAGTTGCTAGATGCTGCCAGACCCCTCCTCCACTAAATACAGTGGTAGTGCCCTGAAGGGGCTAGAAGCTGGCTGCCTACCCCACCCCACCATCATCCACCACCACCCCTGCTGTTCCCTCTGGTGTGCTACTGAAGAGAATGGACATGAGGAAGGCATGTGCCTCCAAGAATCCGTGTTTATTTACAGGAATAAAAGACGGAGATTTAATAGACGGGATTGAGCCCCATTTCCCCTAATTCCCAACAGTGACAGCAGTACTTGCTGTAAAGATGTACAGTTTTGCATCTAAAAACTTAGTTCCATTTGACAACAAAAGATGTACCAATACCTGCAGAATTTGTATCGTGGCAGTAAAAGTTATACCAGGTAATTTGCATGAGGTAAATCTTCATTAACATGCAGTCCATGTAAATAGGCTGCGTGCTTCAAGGGACTGGATTTACATCAGCCCTGCAAACATTCAAGACAACAGAATCTGTAGCAATTGCTCTGACCTGAGGGAATGGCCACTGTCTTCTCAGTCCCCCTTCCGAGCTATGTCTCAAGTTCCCCAATACACTAAGGTACAACAAGCCGGAGAGGCACATTTGTGCATGCCCATGTGTGCTCCCTGAAATACTCCTTCTGCTCCCAATCCAGGCACTGCAGATGGAAGTTAAAAGGCCATTTCTTAGTGTTGCCTACTCTCATAATGTAATCACGAGTCCCGCCATATTTTGTTTCTCTTAAAACCTCCCATATGTTTACATGAGACTGTCAGCTTTAATTATGGCTGCAGGAAAAAAAGCTCAAAAACCAGAAGGCATATACAAAGAACCCTAAATGTATCATTTTAAATTTCATTATCTTTTGGGGCCTAACTCTTCATTTTTTAAATATTTTAATTTGGCAATCTTGGTTGCTACCTATTCATGCAAGGTTTGGCTAACTTCTGTCTTGAGTGTTCATTCATTCTATTTTATATGTAATACCATACACAGATGGCCAAGCAAATGCCTTTGTAGTCAATACTGTAGGGTTTCATTTGACTGGAACTGAAGGAAAACTATGATTATAATGAAGTATTCCTTGTATTCTACTATATAATTCTACATCAAGGAGGCTTACTTCATCATGGCTGTGCTACAGAAATTATGTGGCAATGTTCACAGGGGTATTAAAATTTTATGCTCAGGCATAATTGTGCAATTGATATACTTTCCAACACTTGGTCCATGTAGATATCAAGTACTAATTTTCACAAACTTTGTCTGATTTGCACTGAAATAAGTGGAGTATATCACCATCCAAGACATATATGCAACAGAATACTACCAGTATTTGCTTGTTCCTTGAATAAGAGATAAGAAAAGGACGGAGAAAGAAAAGGAAGGAAGGAGAATGTGTGTGGCCACATCTACACTATGAACTAACTGCGTGATTCTCTTGTTCACATACACCTACTCTAGCTACCTCAAGTATAAACAGCAACGTAGCTGCAGTAGCATGGATAACAGAGATCACACTGACCTAAGTGGGAACCTGTTAGGTGCTCAGAATTTTTGAAAGTCAGGCCATTTTTAAAGTGCCTAAATATACTTTAGGAACCTTGTTTTAAACTTCCATTTCTGAAAGCCTTGGGCTAGAGACAAACCTGTATTTATGTCCCTAAGTGCACCACTGAACAGAAGAACTATATGAAAAACTCCTGCACTGCTGAAAAACAACAATCATTTTACAAATGTACAGTGGTGGAGGATTTTGTCCAAGTATTTTGTCATGCTGAAAGGCAGGTAGTGAAGATGAAAATGAATAATGTCAAGAAAATAAACAACCTTTTATATATTTACAGTGAATGGATTCAAATCCTTTTCATTCAACAAAGATTTGAAACTTACCAGCCATGTATGTTATAGGAAGGGAGTTTTACAAAGCACTTGTTTTAAAAAATACGTATTTGAGGACAAAGGCAGCACTGGGAACTGCTAGGTGCTAACAAGGATGCTGCAAGAGATATTGCTGCTCACAGTGGAGCTGGGGAAAGGGGTCTTCAAAAAGTATGGTAGGATAAGTTGAAATCGTCCTGCAGCAACTTTCCCACAACTCTATCCAAGGTCAGAAGTTGCCCCACAATTAACATCACTGACTCAGAGAATCTCAGCACTAAAGACCATGAGACATGCCCTCAAACATGCACAGTGAGCACACAACACAGATAGGTTTTGCAGTGAGGACTAGGCTTGGACTAAGTGTCCAGACCTGAGTACCCATCACCCCCATTATCTGTACAGTATAGATAAAGCCTCACTTACCACTTGTTAGCCAGCATATGGGTTAAAAGAATAACCTACCCCCTCCCCCATATTTTACACCCAATGTAACCTGGAACAAACATTTGGGAAGGTATTCATATTAGTCTTTATAAAGGTGCTAACTACCCCAAATAAACTGGAATACCATTCAAGGTGAAAAGGTCTAGTAGAGACAAACCTGGGCAATAAGGAGAGAGGATGAAGATGAAATGAGCTATTAAAAACAGGATGTGGAAATTCTTCTTGAGGTACAAGGTATTAAGTTAGATATTTTAACTTATTTGCTGTTATTTTTTACCTGTGTCTCTAAACCACCAATCACTCAGAGTATGATCTCCGCTGATGATGTGATGCACATCACAGATCAATGCTGGCACATGTGCTCTGCCTCTGGGAAGATAAATTTGTGCATATTAAAAGAAAACAGACTTAACATGTACATTTTTATTTTACTTAATGGGTGTAAACCTGAAGTTGTTACTCAGGCAAAATTCCCTATTTACTTCAATTGGTGTTTTGCCTAGGTAAGCTCTGCATAAGGAGTTGAGCTAAGCCCTATGGGCTTGGTCCAAAAACCATTGAAGTCACTGGAAATACTCCTTTTGGCTTTAGATCAGGTCTCAGAATTAAAATAAGGTTATGAAAAATTAGCAGGAAGCTGGCACTCCCATTTAGTATGAGGTTAGCTGACAGGTTAGAAGAAGTGGCAATTAACAAGTGTCTACTTACAATTATTTTGGCAGATTTGCTTTAAGTTGACTGGATCTAATAAATTTGAGAGAAAGAAGCATCAACGTCTGTGGATGAAATCCAGTTCTGATTTTCAAGAGAGAATTTTGGAAGGAATAATTATGGAAAAGTTATGGGAATAATTTAGAAAATAATTTTCTGGAGAAACTGATTGTTTACTAGAGAAATCTGGTTTACCTTTTCTCTAAATTAGGTATGTCAGTATGTTAGGTATATCTGCTGCTACGGACTCAAGTCTCCCAGTAAGATGTGAAATACTACACTCTATTTTGCGAGTGCTCATTCAGCAATGATTCTTACAGAGTTCCAGAAATCTGCCTCAGATCCTGACTGAGGTTTTACTACCAGCAACAATTACCAATCCAGCCCCAATTTATTTCAATTAGCAAAAATAATAGCTTCATTATTCCATCTGCTCTTTAAAATTATAGAAACACATAGTAGATTAGTGAAATGGTGAATGGAGATTTCAGAATTTCATATAAGAGACTGAAGATCACTGAAGCCTATGAAAGCAACCAGCCCACATTATGAAATGCGAGCATGAAAAGAAATGAACACACAGCACCCTACTTAGGAAGTTGTAAATTATCTGAGTAGCGTCTATCATACTTCCAGAAAGTTTGAAAGGTAGAATCTATATTCAAGAGCTTTTTGTCTCAGTTTGAGTCTTGTAGCCTTATCTATATTGATTGGAATTTAACAGGTGGTAGTCTGAGGTTTTTCAGTTGCAGACTGGCTATAGTATCAAAATTAATACTCGAATCGAACCCCTGAGATACACAGAGGCAATACAGGCTTCAAAACAAACAACGTATTACCACAATAAGCAAACGTACACCTGCTGCTATATAACAAAGGAAAGCACAATAATTCACAATGTCCAGCAAAGGCATACTCCCTCCATGGTATGACACCTGAAGTGAGATGGGACAGAGCCACAGACATCAGTATGTGTCCTTCATCCTACAGGTCTGAGCTGGGGAGGCCATTTGAACAGAGTTATGCGAAATGTCCCTTAAGATATATAAATATTCATGTTTATTCCAACCTTCTTGTCTTATATAAGCTTCTGAGCTTTACTATTGGTTGGGTTCCCTCCACCCCCCAATTACTATAGGTTACATGAACTGAACATTTGCATCAATTATTAAGCACATAAATCAATTGGCTACCATACCACCTCTACTGTAGCCAATGCTTAGAGCCTATGCCTTAGCCACAGGCGTCCAAATACCTGAAAATTCTGCAAACCCATTCTCTGCAGTTTCTCAAAAGTCTTTATCAATGTGCTTAAGATTGTGATTAAGGTCACTTCTAGGTCATTTAAATATACTGGCCTACCACAAAGGCCTCAGGCCTAATCATGTGAAGTTACCTAACACACAAGCTTTGGAACCTATGGGTACTTGTGTTACAGCTTAATCTCACTTACTGCTGTACACCCTCCTATAATTTGCAGAACGAGACCCAAGTAGTAAGAATATTTTAATTTATATTAAATACTGCAGATACTTACAATATAAAAACAGGGGGGGAAATATTTCACTCTATTAAAGAATTCCAGTATGATAATCCTGAATAGTTTTCTCTTTGTTCCTCTCATTTTAGTCATTATACAAATAAAAAAAAATATGCTGTTAAGAATACAGCCTGCCTGATTTATAAGCTCCAGTACTCCAATTAATATCAATAATTTCAGTAGTGACTAAGGAATGTACTTCTGTTCAGTCAAAAAGACTTTGTATATTTAGTTTGGAACATGGAAAAGACAAACGAAATCGTGGGCTTTACATGTCTACACTATTGCCATCACGTCTTATAACCAGTATCTCGGTCCTCATCAATTTAAGCTCAGACAAAAATATTGGCTATCAGGAGGCATCTTACTTGCTAAATTTGCAATTTGTGTGTGACATTTAATATCCTGTTGGGATAGAGAGGTTCCCCCACCCACCACTTGGTATATCTTACTGAAATTTCAGGCTGAGCACTCAAGGCTATGAAGAAAACAATTTTTTTAAATGGACATCTTATAAATAGTCACCACAGAAGAGATTTAGGCCATTTTTTCCCAGGCAGGGATTCCTTTGGGGGTTGCAGGTGGGGGTAATAACTTATTCAAGAGAATACCTCCATTATGGTTAGTGATTCATTTACACATCAGGAATCCAATAAACATTCCACACAACCAAAGACAGAACACACAATGAAAGCAAAGGAGGAATGATTTACCAGAATAGAGGAATGCTTTAATAAAGGAGGAGCATCCAACTATCATGAAGAGGAGAATGAAGCCCCTGTTCTTACAAGCACTCATCACAACAGATGCCTTTAACTGGACTGGACAGTCAAACACAGAAGAAAAGCAACTAGCTTGTTGTGAGGTGCTTTGTTAGTGAAATATTGAATCCAACTGAAGCTGGCAATGATAGTACATATGATAAAGTCCAGACTGAATTACTATTTCACGAGTGGGGGAGTTGAATGGGCTTCCTGCTGCCTATACATTTTACTTTTCCACTTTATACGCACACACATTTTTTTGAAAGTGTTGCTTCCTCAGAAATTTTTGGTGATTATGATAGACCGCTTGAAGCTGAACACAAATATAATTTCAGACTACTTGTATCACGTAGGAATTTGAAGAAACAAGAAATTGACTTTTATTGAATGTAATGCGTTTAATCGCATAACGGTGCTGACGATTTGCAATAGTTCAACTGAGCTTAAAATATTTTGTTGATGATTTTCATTTGTACTCTGTGTCTGAGGCTTCTCGTTTAAGTGTCCAACAATAATCGGCCAGCATTGATGGATTCCAGTTGCCCTGATCGTTTTTCCATGATCGCAATGTCCTGGTGAAACCTTTCACCATGCTCGTCACTGACTGCACCAAGATTTGCAGGGAAGAAGTCTAAATGCGAATGCAGAAAATGAATCTTTAGTGACATGTTGCACTTCATGGTTTTGTATGCTTTAAGCATGTTGTCAACCAGCTGCATGTAGTTTGGTGCTCTGTAGTTGCCAAGAAAATTTTCAACAACATCCTTGAATGCCTTCCATGCGATTTTCTCTGGCCCTACTAGAAGTTCTTCGAACTGCCTGTCATTGATGACCAACAAAAATGCCTTCCTTAATCTTGGCATCAGTTATTCTGGGAAACATCTGCCTCAAATATCGAAATCCTTCACCTTCCTTGTTCATCACTTACACAAAATTTTTCATCAGTCTGAGTTTTATGTGAAGAGGAGGCAAAAATATCTTTGTCGGGTCTGCAAGTGGTTTATGTGCCACACTTTTCTGCCCTGGAACCAACTGCTTACGGAGTGGCCAGTCCTTTTTAATGTAATGAGACTCTTTAGCACGGCTGTCCCATTCGCAAATGAAACAACAGTACTTGGTGTATCCAAGCTGCATTCCTAGTAGCAGCGCAACTACTTTCAGATCACCACAGATGTTCCAGTTGTAGTTGCTGTACTGTACGTGTTTCAACAAAACTTCCATATTTCCGTAGGTTTCTTTCATGTGTACTGCATAGCCGATTGGTATTGAAGGGTGGACATTGCCGTTGTGTAGCAACACAGCTTTCAGGCTTAACACTGACGAATCAATAAAAAGAGGCCATTGTTGCGGGTCTTGCTGGCAACCCAAAGCAGCGAACAGTCCATCAATGTCAGTGCAGAAACACAGATTATCAACCTGACCAAAGAATTGTGTCAAATCTTCTTGGTGGCTGTGAAAGACAGAAATTTTCATGCCTGGTGACAGCAGACCCTATCCTTGCAGTCTTGAACCCAGTAATTCCGCTTTTGCCTTTGACAAACCCAAGTCCCTGACCAGGTCATTTAACTCAGACTGAGTTATCAGATGAGGCTCACTCGACGTAAATGGTTCAAAATCTGGATCAGTGTTGTTTTCCATTCCTGGCTCGTGCATCATGGCATCTTCGTCTGCCTCCTCTAGGCTCCATGTCTCTGGTGGCTTCGGTACTGGAAGACTGTCGTCATGCGGCATAGGTCTCCTGGCTGAAGGGAGATTGGGGTATTCAATGGATTTCTTGTTTTTAGCAGAGAACCCAGACACATTGGTCAGACAGAAGTAACAGTCTGTCACATGATCCTTCTGCTCTCGCCATATCATCGGGACAGCGAACAGCATTGACTTCCAAATACCTCTGAGCCAAGCTCTAAGATCGACAGCGCATGTTGCGCAAGAAATGTGAGGAGCCCAGGCTTTGTCCTGATCACCAATTTTACAGCCAAAGTAGAGCTCATAGGCTTTCTTAATAAGTGCATTCATGCTCCGTCTTTGAGGTTTAAGCATATATTCGCCACAAATGTAACAGAACTTATCACGGCTATTGCGACATTGGTGAGACATTTTGCTATCACGAATCCTCCTGAAAATACAATTGCTTTATTATTGTGAGTACACACAATAGGCTATGCGCATAGAGCATGTGCATCAACATGAATGCAAACTGATATAAACACAATGCATAGAACGGTGTGAGCGAAATGCTTTTATAGCCTTTCTAAAACCTGTCCTGCCAGCATCTGCCCTGTCTACGCCTTAGCATTCCCACTGCATGTTGTGTGGCCTGCACGAGGTGTAGTGTCACTGCATGCCAAGGCATGCTTGGACACAAGATAGAAAACTTTTCAGCTTACATTGTGGGCAACATTTTAATAGACAAACTATGAATTGAAATAACAAATATAGGCAATTTAAAAAAAACGGTACATGATAGGGACATTTCATGGTGATTTTCATAATCAGGAGCCCAAAATCCATAAGATACACCCAAAAGTATTCAGGAAGCAAAATCTTTGTTGTCCAGTGAAATCAAAACCAGCCCCATTCTTTTCTCTTGGGCCCCTGTGTGATAAACTGGCATGTGAGTGTCAACCAGCTTCCTGTGGTACACACTAGCATACTTGCTTTTTTCCCTCCTCTGTCCTTCAGTTTTGCCTTCTCTGTGATTTTTTTTTTGTTTTGTTTATTCTGCTGTTGCACCTCACCCCATTCCCATCCTTACTAGGAGACTACATCCTGCCCAAGACTGGAAAAGGATCGAGGAATCAGTTTGCAGCTCTGTGGGGCCATGACAAATACTAAGGAATGCAAGTCAGAGATGCAAAAGCCCAAGGTAATAGGTTGCTTCTTAAATAGTATTCCTATACTTGTGAGCATCACACGTACGCAGAGGTAAAGTTGGGTAGTTTTGTCCACTGATTTTACCTGCAGCAAGAAGTTTGCAGTGGAGACTCAAGCGGAATTTGGTGCCATGAAGATTCCTGCCACAGGATGGTCCCGTGTGGAGGGCTCCCCTGACACAGGATGCAGCACAACAAGCATAACTTTCCCCTTTCAGAGTCTCCAACAAATCCACCTGAAGCTCTCTCGCTTAAATAATTTACTTCCTTGAAGCCAGCTGATTGCCAAACAATTCACTGAGTCCCCACCAAAAGTCCCAAATACAGTTCTCACCCCAGTGCAAGCAATCATGAAAACTCCAGATATTTCATTCCACGACACCCTTCCCATACCATACACTGATGCTTGCTTGGCCACTCACATGCCTTCCCTGTCCTTGCACCAGGACAGCCACCCCAGCACTTCCAATTAGAATGCACCCCCATTCTTCCAACTGGAGTGCAGCCTCCTGTGATCACTGCCTCGGCTCACTTACAGGCAGCAGATAAGCTCCTCCACTGCTTAACTTGGCTCCAGGTTAGAACGAGCAGGTAATTCCCTCCACTGCTCCTCTTTGCTTGAGCCCTCTCCAGCCCTGTCTCTTTCTGCCAGCCAACAAACCTCACTTGCTGCTCTCTTGCCTTCACTCTTCTCCCAGGAACCACCTTCTGCTTTCTTCTGGGCATTCTCCAGACTCCCCTGCCTCCTCAGGCTGCGCCAGTTTGCACTGACTCACAGGAGCTCTCCTACTCAGTGGATCCCTCCCAACTGCCCCAGGCAGCAGAGGCGGCTTTTGGCAGGTGCATGCCTAGGGCCCAGAGCAGCAAGGGGCCCCATTGCCTGCTTTTTCTACCCCAAAAGGCCTATCTGCCTTAGTCGGCAGCAGGAGGGGGGAACTGGGGCCGGAGGAGGGGGTGGGGCAGCAAGAGGAGGCTGGGGGAAGGGGAAACAGGGCCACAGAGGGGGGCCCCAGTGGGCCTATAGGGGGCCCCACAATGGGCCTTCGCTTAGGGCCCCTAATAGCCAAAGGCTCTCAATCTCTTTCTGATACTTTATAGCCTACAGGTGCTGATCCACCCCCTGAACTGGCCAAATGAGAGCAGTTACTGTCACCCAGGGAGGCTCTCTCTGCCACAATTACTTTGACCTAGTAACAGCATATTCATGCACACTTAGGGCATGTCTACAAAAGGATAGCCAGGAAAGCGAATTAAAAGTGAATTTGAGATGAATCATTTAAACCTCAGGAAACACCTGGGTGAACACCCTCATTCAGAATTAAAGTGACCTGAATTTGGTTTAAACTAAAACCAATTCAGGCCACTTTAATTCTCAAGTGTCCACACTGGGTATTAATGTGGTTTAACTAATCCACTTCAAATTCATACCTTTAGTTAATTTGGATTAAATTTTCCTGGA
Organism: Pelusios castaneus; assembly: GCA_007922175.1. Lineage (NCBI taxonomy): Eukaryota > Metazoa > Chordata > Testudines > Pelomedusidae > Pelusios > Pelusios castaneus. Next base: position 4,397,967 of record ML685795.1, on the reverse strand, counting down.
GGCCTCAGAGTAAGTGAACCCTTATTACTTCTTTGTTCCAATCCTGGAAATTATGTCTGTGCTAGGACTCCAGAAACATAGCATAGGACTCAAAGGAGGGGATCCACTTGTCTGCAACTTCTCATTGTCCAAATGATCTTTTTAGTAGAATATCAATCTAAAAAACTAAATCTGGATATTAGCAATGCCCATCTGTCTAGATCTTGATTATTGTTGTGTAAATTATGTATTACACACTAAAAGGGAAAAAAACAGATGTATGTCAAATTCTAGACCCTGAGATGACTCTAGTAAAGTCTAACATAACCACTCAGACAAGACAGATGGGATAAAAAGATTTTTAAAAGCTACATATAAAAACTTAGACTGAACTTTTAAATATTCATTTTGAACTATAGAGAGCTGTGGCTTCTGCATGCTACAGATGGCTCAGAGATTTAGTGCAAACAAAGGACCAATTTTTGAATACTCATAGCTGCTCAACTATAATAGCTAGAAGCCTAAAACTCCAGGGGTTTGAGATGATTCAGCTAGATCCTCTTACCTGCCAAATTTCATCAAAGCAACGTTGCCTTTTACTATCTTATAAGAATGAAAGAATGAATAGATTTGGAGAAGAGGGGTGGTTTAAATCAAACATGGACTGTCTAAGCCCGAACAAAAATTACAATATCAATAGGAAGTGCAGAGTAAAGAAGAAAATAGCCTCTTTATCACAAATATTAAAATATAGCATAAGCCGAAACATGAAAAAGTTCATAGATTGAAAGCATAAACAGACATCCTTAGGAGGTTTACAAAAAAGAAAAAAAGAGAGAGAAAATTAAGCATAACAAAATCTTTCTAGTTATTACCAGTAATTGCTGACTGATTGCCAAGTGCAGCCTTAGGTTTAAATCTAAGAGGGGGACATGTGTTTCTTTGTAGGTAGCAGGGCATGACCTCATCAATCAGAGATTATCGTCTGCATAATAGTTTGTGGAAAAAACACTAACAACAGCTTCTGATCTGCCTTCCAGGCAGAGACAAGCTGATACAAATACGGCAGGAAATGGGATAAAATGTGTATAATAGTGTTGCTAATGCTACACAATATCTAGCTAGTTTGCATTATAGCAAGAGTAGCTGCTCTGGAAAAGACTGGATAACTGTTTCCATTTTAACTTGGGTTTTGGCTACTTATAACTTTCTAAAATGTTTGTGTTAAGGGATGGCACTCTTTTTAAGTTTTTATTAAAACAAAACTGAAAAATAAAATATAAAATGTTGAGGGGCACTGGGCACATGGGAGGACAAACCACCCTGCAAAGAGGCCTAGAGATGGCTGCTGAACTGGAAATGTTCTTCAAAATCTAAAACTGTAGGACACAGAAAACAGAAGGTATTGCAGAATCACAGCTATAATCATTATAAGTAGAAATTAGAAAATAAATTTCCAAGGCACAAAAGGGATCATCCCAAGTTGTCTTAATTCATAAATCCTGCTTTTCTGAAGTTATTTTAATATTCACTGTAGGAGGGGCAGGCAAGGGACTCCCCACCAGAGCACCTCCTGATGGCCAGGTATGGGCAACAGCTCTCTCCTCTTCTGGCACCCCTTACTGATAGCCACTCTGGACCTCCAGTGATTTGCCTCTTCCCATGACTCAGCCCCCAGCCAGCTCAAACAATTTTAGTCCGTCCCTTCCAAGTAATGATATCCAAACTCAAAGGAACCAAAGCTCTCCTACAAGTCAGTTCTCTACACATCCTTCTCCTCTCTCCCAGGCACTGCAGTGTTCCTTCTCACTATCACAGAGTGCTGCCTCTCAGGGATTTCTCCATGGAGGCCTGTCCCATCCCAAACCACTGGCCCTCCATGCATCTTTCCTGGGGTTCTCTTCTTCTCGCTTAGAAGCCTCCTCCCCCATCTTCCTTCCTCCCACTCTCTAAAGTGGCAGCCTCGGGGAGTTTCATTTGCAAACAGGGACTCTGAATGTAGGTTGAGTTGATCAAGAGGAACTTTATTAAATAATGCACACAGTTCTGTGCATCAAGTTGAGTTGCTTCCAGTCTACCTCCACACATTCCCTGCATAACTGATGTCCAGTCAATAAAATTCCCTCTGACCCCATGTCCATGATTCATGGTACACAGGTGTAAGTTCCTTCCTACTGTTTTTTTTCCCTTTAGTCCAGGCAGTACCCCCTCTCTGCCTCATCCCTTTACTCCTCATCTTCAGCTCCCAGTCAAGTTGCTGCTGAAGTGGTGAATTCCATCCCTCCTCTGTCCCCCACACCATATCAGGGAAGAGAATTCTGGACACCCAACACAACATCCTACCCTGGCACTCAAAACCTTTTGCAGAGAAAAAAACATCAGGCCTCCCAAAGAGCTTGCAGGAGGGCAACAATGAGCTTGGCCCAGCCTTTAAAGTACAGGCTGTGTTTGGCCCCCAAAAATCCATGTTTGTGCCTCCCCCTGACAATATTCTGCTGTTGTTCCCCCCTTGTCATGGGGTGAGAAGGGTAGGGAGACATGTCCACATACAGTAACGTTTGCCCAGGGTTTCTGTTCATTTATTCCTGTCACAAACTGTTTTAACTCTATGTTCATTGTATGTCTGTCAATAAATATTACTGTTCATTTAATTTGTGTGCGCGTGCCTTTCTTTCTAAGCAAGATCACCATGGTATCTCCCTTGTGTTTGGGATGGGTAAGCAGGAATCACAACATATGACTGATTTATATAAATGTGCAGTGCCAAAGAAATGCAGTGAATTCTGTTCCACCACAGCTATGAATTTCCTACAGAAAGAAAGAAAGAAAGAAAGAAAGAAAGAAAGAATTTATGACAAATGGACTAAGCTGTGGAATAATTATTGCTGTCTGAAGTACCAGAATGAAAAACCAGAAGAGAAAGTTAACTGAAGTGTCTTTATGGATCTATTAACAACTTAATTGACAATAGAGACAAAGGAAACAAATCTAAATTAACAGTGAAGATAAGTGACACTGAACCGTGCTTTTACAACCCCTCACCCCTCTCAAACAGTCTTCACTTGCAACCCTGGGAGTACTTGTGCCATAGAAGCAATCATGCATAGCACCTAATAAGCATCATGAGCAAGTGTCAGAAAACATGTGAAGCCCCTACCAAAACCTTAAAGAACTGTTTTAAAATTACTTTAAAAATGCTTAAGTGCACCCCATAAAGCGCTCTGAAATGGAGTTGTTAACATATAACAGAAACAATGCTTATCAATGACATTAAAATGCATATATACTGTCCAAATCACAAAACTGCAGCCAAAGGTATTAACCTTGAGAGCCCTCACTCAATTGTCTGCTTTCAGTTAGTACAGTAACATCATCTTGAGGGGATTAAAACACATGGAGGTACTGTACATCACAATTCTCTATTGACCCTTTCCTTACAGCACCACAGCAGCACAATAATGTCCCTTGGCACAGGCCCATGTCACCTTCTGGCTCTGCACTTCTGATCCACAATGTGCAAGCAAATTTCATCATGCTTTCCCCTGGATTGCCATCAGACAGGAGCAATATGCACATGGGTGGAATCCTGCTGCCTATACAGATCTGCGCAATGCCCACTTGCTGTGGAAGTGTTCCCCTTCAGCTTCACAGATGTTGTGCAAGATGCATCACACCACAATAATGTGAACCATGTTGACTACATTAGCATCCAGATGGATCTGCAGGTATCACCAATGAGCTTTCAAACACTCCACCATCATCCTGTAGCTATTCAGTGTATAATTGAATTCCATTTTTTTAAAAAAAAAAAAAATACAGTTCCACATTCAGTCTATTTAGTTAAATTGAAAAATATAAGGATTAATATGAAAACTGAAAGAAGGGTAAGAAACTGGTTAAAGGGAAGACTACAACAGGTCATACTAAAAGGTGAACTATCAGCCTCGATTGAGGTTACTAGTAGAGTTTCTCAGGGATCAGTCTTGGGATCAATCTTATTTAATCATTTTATTACTGACTTGGAATTTGCTCATAAAGTTTGTGGATGACAAAAAGCTGGAAGGTAGTGCCAATACAGAGAAGAATTGGGATATCATCCAGGTCTTGTAAATTAGAGTAATAGAAATAGGATGAAATTTAATGATGGAAAATGCAAAGTCATGCATTTAGGGACTAATAACAAATTTTGCTATAACTAATGTGGTCCTAGAACACATCAGACAAGGTATTTCCGGTAGAGAAAGAGAGATGTTAGTACTATTATACAAGGTGCTGGTAAAACTTTATCTGCAATATTGCATGCAGTTCTGGTCCCCCATGTTTAAGAAAGATTCATTCAAACTGGAACAGGTGTAGGGAAGGGCTACTACTAAGGTCATCTGTGGAATGGAAAACCTACCTTATGAAAAGAGATTCAAAGACCTTGGCCACCTTAGGCTAACCAAAAAAAGGTTGAGTGGAGATATGAGTGCTCTCTGTGAGTACATCAGAGGGATAAATATTAGGGAGAGAGAGGAATTATTTAAGTTCAATGGCAATGTGGACAGAAGAACAGATGGATAGAAACAAGCCATCAGGAAGTTTAGACTTGAAATTAGATGCAGATTTCTAATCATCAGAGGAGCGAAGTCCTGGAATAGCCTTTCAAAGAGACTGAGGGGGGAGGTGCAAAAAAAGCTTAACTGGCTTCAAAAGCGAGTTTGATAAATTTAAGGAGGGGATAGTATGATGAGACAACCTAGTTTGGCAATTGACTGATCTTGACTGCTGAGTGTAGGTATGCCAATGACCTGAGATGGAATGTTAGATGGGGTGGGTTTTGAGTTATTACAGAGAATTCTTTTTGAGTGTCTGGCTGGTGAGACTTGCCCACATCTCAGGGTTTAACTGATTACCATATTTGAGGTCAGGAAGGAATTTCCCCCCAGAGCAGATTGATAAAGGCTCTGTGGGTTTTTCCACTTTCCTCTGTAGCATGGGGCACGGGTCACTTGCTGGTAGATTTTCTGTACTTAAAGTCTTTAAACCATGATTTGAGGACTTCATTAACTCAGTCATAGGTTAGAGGTTTATTACAGGAGTTGGTGGATGAGGTTCTGTAGCCTTACTATGCAGGAGGTCAGATTAGATGATCATATTGGTTCCTTCTGACCTTAGAGTCTATGAGTCGGCAATGTCAGGGTACAGCTTCATAAGCCAAGTTAGGAATGGTTATGCAGGGTCCCCCAAAATAAGTGTGGGAAAAGAAACACCTCATGGAGATGCATCATTTCTAGGGAATAAAGTCCCTTCTTTCATGATACAGTCATGACCTTCTGAGTACCCTGGCATCATGAACCTTCCCATGGGTCCAAAGTTGTTGTTTCTGATCTGACTCCTATAGTCCACTAAGCCTTGGAGAATGAGTGAATAGTAACCTTTCACATATTCACTGGCTCCTTGCAATAGACAAAGTAGTGGGATGTGTGTTTCATTGATGTCGCTGCACAATTTGGAAATCCCATACTCTGATAGCCTGCTATAATTTCAGGGACTTCAGTTATGGCTACCACCCAAGTATACATTACATTATTGATTGCATGGCAAACCTATACAACCACTAGCTAACGGTAAACTTCCGAACTCCAAACTGGCTTGCAATGGAACGATAGCTGTCAGGTGTTGCCAGCTTCCAAAGGGCAATAGCCATCCCTTCTGTACTAGAATGTTTTTCAGAAATCAAGTAATCTGGCACTGGAGGTTTGGTGCAAGCAGCTCACGCAATACTTCCTCATTCAGAAGTTCTGCAACCACCATCCTAAGTACCAAGATGATGTGGTCTCGCAGCAGCATGCTGGTTGTCGAGGACCAGATGCAGTGGTCCACCCATGTGCATACCATTGCAATCTTGGCAGTCAACAGATCAGTTCCATGTGACCCCAGTGGATTTTCATTTGCTCTCTCGGTCAGCCACCTTTGGCAACTCAGATTTTTCTGAACCCATTCCATCCAATATCCAGTACTGGATCTCATGAACATTTGTCCTGCAAGCAGTAGAAAAGGCAGAACCATAATCATGGACTTGTTCCATGTCTTCAGTGCGGATTACAGGAAGGGGTGAGTGAAGTTCTGTGGCCTGCAACGTGCAGGTAATCAGATTAGATGATTACAATGGTCCCTTCTGGCCTTAAAGTCTAAGAGCATATGACAATCCATAGGGACCTTGCATGTTAGTCCTTCACTAATATAAAATGTAATTTTAAACTTCTCTGAATCATGGTAATAGATTATAAACTATCTTTCTAAAACCACAGGTTCACTGATCTCAACCTAGAAAGACACAGACACCCTGACTTAATTACCTCCTTGTGACTCACTGAGCTATGCTCCATCCTTTTGAACACATAAGCCTAATTATTTTTTTAAAATCCTTTACTAGAACACTGGTAAAAATGATACCTACACTCATGGCATACAAATGGGGAAATTTATAGGAACAAGAGCTTCATTTTCACAATGCCGTTTTTTTCCCCAAGAAAATGTGTGTTTGTAACCCATATGCCTGAAAAGGCTATCTCTGAGAGACCTGCTGAGGGTGGGTTACTGTTGTTGGGCAGATTAGCGACCCACAACTGGAAACTTCCAGAAGCAGGGAGTGGTAGCAATTTGAGCATGCTCCACAGTGTACCCTGCTGGTGTGATGGGATGTTGTCAGTCAGATGACTGGAGAGCAGCAGCCTGAGCAGACAGCAGGCAGGAGCTGCCTTGAGGGGAGACCATGTGCTCAGTGTTCTGGAGAGGAGCTGAGCCAGGAGTGAACAAGATGTTTTCTCCATGTAAAGGAGTCATTTGCGACAGACCTTGCAGACATGCATATGGGACTGAGGGCTGGTTGCAGAGGAGAAGAGAAAGCCTGCATGGAATGCTACAGAGGATCCCAGCAAAGAAAGAAGAGGACAACTATTTCTTGCCACTCAAGCTTCCACACTGGAACAGACTGTAGCTGAGAGTTGGGTGAACTCCACACAGACTTTGGGACTCTTGGGTATCTTTCATGCAAGGGATTGTTCTTGGTTAATTGTAGTTTGTTTTCTTGGGATGGGGTTCATTTAGTTAGTAGTTAATAAAGTTCATTGTTATGTTTGTTTTTAGTAGTATTTTAATGTGTGAGTGTAGCTCTGAGCAAGCTTCGCCGTGAGTCCTGTACAGACTGGATCCTGGGTCTCCAGCTGCTTTCCCCATAGGGGTTGGGATTGATTTCTGTGGGGCACTGGAGAAGGGCAACTAAATGAATTTAGCCCACCCGAAGGTTACATGTTGTTAGGAGACCTCAGCAATAGTGCCAGTATGTTTCCAGGAATAATTCTCCACTAGTTTCCCCCAGCTGCTGGAGGATTGTGTCATGTGTTTTAGTGATTTTTTTCATCACCTGTTTTGTGACTATATTAATTCAAGCCCTTATAAAGGCCTTAGATGCTTGAGAAGTTTGAATGTTTATCCAAATTGATGAACATCCCACACAAAATCCTTTTCAAAGTTTTCAAAAAGTTTCTCCTTCCGATGGTTGGCTTCTTGAGGGAGACTTAGGCTATGTCTACACCGGGGAATTTAGGTCGACTTAAATAAGTGGGGCTTCCTTCTCCCCAGACCCGCACTCCAGCTGCCAGCTGCTCAGCAGCAGCAGCCGGCAGCTGGAGCTCGGGGCTTCCTTCTCCCCTGAGTGGTCCCAGCGAGAAGGAAGCTCCCTTCCCCCGTGCCCCAAGTCGACTTAAGTCGACTTAGGGCGTCCACACAGCTTAAGTCGACTTAAAAAGTCAACTTAAGCTTCAAAGTCGACTTTATACAAGGTTTTATAAAGTCGACTTTGAATTTCCTTAAGTCGACTTAAGCAGTAGCTTAAGTCGACTTAAGGAAATGCCAGTGTGGACACAGAGTAAATTAAGTCAACTTAAGCATGCTTATGTCAACTTGATTTACTAGTGTAGATGCACCCTCGGTGATTTGCTACCCGTACGGGGACCAATAGACCTATTTACCCACCTCCAGCATTTTCTGGGCAGCCTTCCCTCCTTGCATGCAGCATAGGACATCTCCCCTTTTCTCTCTTTCCTTCCTTCGCTGTGATGGGAAAGGAAAGAGACTTTTGTCTTTCCTGACCAGGAAACGGACTTTCTCTACATCTCCTTCTTGCCCAGAGTGACTGCCAGTCCTATATTTTAATGGGAATCTTAGTACCACCAATCCCAAGCATACAAAAATCATGAGTCAGACCCCTCAAAATTGTAAGTTTTACACAATAAAAAAATGTGGGTCCTTTTTATTTGCCTGCTGATGCTGTAAGATTTAGGGTACTTAAATGCTTTTCCCTGCAAAGATGTGGCCTAGAAACTTTATTATAAAATGAAAGCAGAAATTTTCATTTATTATTAATTTATTTAGTATTAATTTTAATGCAGGAGCTGAATTTAAAAAACGAAACCAAAAAACCCCTACTATAGCAAGACTTGCAATCAAACGACAAGAATAGGCCACACTATATCTGTGATTCAGTTCCTAATGTCCTGTATCCTCTATCAACAAAGAATGCACATGTTCTGCAAGAACTGTATGCTAGGATACTGAATAAATGTGTGATTTCATGCAATGAATGGAGCTGGGGAAAAATTTTCAGCCAAACCATTTTTTTTCAGGAAAAAATATAGATTTGGTGACACAAATGTTCAACAAACACATGTGAGTTTCACTGAATTGTTCTTGCAAAAAATAAATAAAATAAAAGTCCATCTCCATGAGCAATAAGCTGCTTCCTGCTCCACCCTGGGCTAACAGAGCAGACATGGCAGAAAGGGCTAAAAGGAGAGAAATGTTCAGCAGCTGGCTTCTTATGCAGTAGAGACTCCCCTAACAGTGGAAGACCAACATGATGGGTTATTTGCGGAGGGACTTCTTTTATTTAAAAAACCAAAACAAATAAACATCAGGAAGCTCAGATAGCTGTCAGGTCTCTAGAGTTGTCAATTGTGGGGATTAACTTCAATAACTAGGGTAGATCTTGGTAAAATAACAGAATAAGAATGATAGAGATGGCAGGTGTGATTGGCTGAAACCTAGCCCATGTCACAATGGAGAGAAAGGTAATCCCCAATCAAAACCATAGGCCCAAAACCTTCAGAAATTTAAGACGTTTGGCTCCAGATCAGAACCATATCAGGTAGTACCAAATATACTTGATGAGTCTATTCATTAGTCAAATCACTTCCTGATATATAAACACAGCTAAATTATATTATTTTTCTATGATCAGGCCCATATATTAAATCAATCACTGGGAAGGGGAAAAAAGCAGCAGGAATCCAACAGTTTTCAGTGCTTCAAAGGACTGACAGTGAACAATGTAATCATCATTTTACTTAAAGCCCCTTGGATCACCTCCAGAAGTGGTCTTTCTTCTCTCAGTGATTCATTCACATGGTAACACCCCATCACATATGCCACACACACACACACACACACACACACACACACACACACACACAGAGTTGTCACACATTTATACAGCACTTTGCACCCTGAAGAGTATCCAAAGCATTTTTAAAAGTACAGGCCTAATTTCACAGTCTAAGTTTTAAGTCTTAATAAGGATTGCAGAATAGGGCCTATGCTTTATAAACGATTTGGGACCCTTAGATTATTATATAATTGTAATATCCTGTATCATTATGTGTATGTAACATAAACCACTTGCATTCTATAGCTTTCATTCAGTTTCCTTCCACAAACATGGTTGCCTCTCCTGTCATAAAATAAACAAGCCAGAGGCAACTTCTGCAGCATCTTCTACTCTCCCAATTCCCTGGCCTACGAAAGAATATCTACACTGCAGTATATTTTTGTGAAAGATTTTACATTTAATTCCCCACTTCAGAATTTGGGATACTGGGGAAAGAAGCAATGCAAAAATCAAACCACTAGCTCCAGTTATTGATATACTGTACCATTCATTCTAGGGAATCAACATGGCAACTACGGCCTTAATTATTTCCTAGATTTTGTTAACAAAATTAAAGAGCATTCTTATATTTTAAAAAATTATTTTTTAATTTGCAACTTTGAACCTGAATGTATTCTAACTCATAGCTAAATATTCTATGAAGATAATTAAACGATGAAAGACAGAAAAACTTTTAAAAACATATTCTCTTAAAATGTGTTCCTGAATTCATTTACAACTGTTGCTGCTTTAAACACTTCAGGCAGAATAAATGGATGGCACTAAACAGCTTAGCTGCAATTATTATGGAATGTCTGAGGTATAATTTCCCCTGCGGTTTTGTTAGGCGTACAAAATTCATAATTCTGATTTGTGGCAGGTACTTATTACCCATCACAGGTGGGGATATGCAAATATTATTCTAGTAAGGGTGAACAGCCTTTATTTCAGTATTCAGCTATTAACGAGATTTGTGAGTCTGGTACTCTGGGGCCATTTAATTAATTAGATGGTACAGATAAAATATAAATTGTTTTGTAGGCTACAAAATTCCAGTTCTAGGAGATGTAAAATATGGTTAAATGAACTTAGTATGGACTGCTTCGTTGTTTCTGTATAGTTCACAGTAAATGTAAATTCTGCTCACTTTTTCTCTATAATAATCCTCCTCAGAATCCTTGTATTGTCAGGGATTCTGTAACAGAGAGGTTATTTACTTGTCAATAATATTACATGTGCCAATCAATCTCTATCATCACATAAAACTGCAAGAATGTACTGTACATGAAAATATTGTACAGGTTCACCTGTGAGAAATCAATGGATGCATGCTTTCCATTATATAGTCTTACAATGAGCATACATTATAAAGACTTCTGGGTTTGTGGTATATTTTCCTTTCCAGTTCTGACATTTCTATTTTGAAGAAGTTACTATCTATGGAAGGTAAATTAAACTCACAATAGTGTGAAATCAAGAATATAGTTTCAGCATTCAGCTTTGCTGTGGTCCACCTTTTAAAATTCCTTCCCCAAGCTATACCTGAAGGGTTTCCGAAAAGACATTTAAACACTGGTGATGAAGAAAAAGAGCTATTTTCCAAAGGGACACTTGCAGTGGTCACAATAAAGGGGTCAGAATTTAACAAGAGTTACCACAGTCCAGGGTGAGAAACTACAGTTATTTTCCCATTCCTAGTATAGGGGAAATCCAGTATCTCGTACACCAGAGTAGTGAAACTGTTGACAAATGTTGACATTTAATAGCAAGCACTGTACAGTATATTAGATTAAATTTGCGGGTGCAGTACTACAGTCCACAGTTACATTGCACTAAACTTCAGATGAAAACCAGTTATTCTAACTAAAATACCCGTAAACAAAAGCCATTAATATTGGTTTGCTGAACACATTTTGAGTTCCCTTCCAGCAGATATTATATTATTAGTTCTAATGCAAATGATTCAACCACTAGTAGCTGTAGTACTGTGAATAAATGCCAGTTTTGTGTTTTTACTGATCAATATGATAAAAGATGTATAAGAGGGCTAGCAATATAAAAATCAACATGTCGTTTCACTAGAATTAGAAAGGGGACACTTCTACTCCAAATATAATGTCTTAAATTATGCAGTATATTTTGTATTGTGCATCTCAAACACACACAAGTTCAAAACAGCATGAGTCGCTAAACTGGTTTCTCAGACTTTTGGAAAATTACCATTTTGCACAAGAACACAAGGCATCCAGGGAAAGGCTATCGCAGTTATCACAGCAAACAGACATTTTCACAAATATACATCTTATTGACCTCTCCCCCACCACATGTATCTATGCAGCGGATCCATCAGAATGGCAAAGCCACCCTTCTCCAAGATTTCTGAGGCAGCACAATCTCTACACAAAAGGTGCTGGAATTCATTTCTACCAGAGGAATAAATGTATTCATAAAACAGATGAACGACTGTCAGGCATTGGCTAGTTTGAGCACGTTATTCCTTTGCCAAATTAAGGTTGCTGGAGCAGTAAACCAAACTGAGTACACTGTACTCTCCTGGCATGTGATTTCATCATCCAGCCAGTATGTCTCAAAGCTTGGACTGGAGCTTTTACTAGACTCTGCTGATGAGGATGTTTCTGTGAAAGGAGCCATCTTTTCCCACCCAACACTAGAGGGATGTGAGAGGGAGCTGGAGAAGCCATGAGAAAACAGACCCACTCACTGCCAGAGAAGCTGCATCTGCCACAGAGCTATCTGCCACTGCCAATCTTGGACCCAGACCAGCTGCCCTAGAACACTGCATGCGGGGTGGCAGGGAGGGAATGAGTCGGAAGAGGTAAAAGAGAAAAAGCACTAAAGAAATCTGAATGGAATAAATAAGTCTGGAGGGACAGGGAATCCCCTATCTGAGAAAATATAAGGGGAGTGCAAAGTAGGGGGGGAAAGTTGGGAGGTTCAGAGCAATGGGAGTGGCCTAAGAACCTGAACAGAATAAAATAGAATAGACCTTCTAAATGGGGAGTGGGAGTGAAGATAGAAAAAGCACCAGGGAAGACCTGCATGGGAGAGTCAGGTAAGGCCAGGAAGATCTCTTCACACAGGAATGAAAGTGAGGGGGAAGGACAGAGCACCTGGTGGTCCCAGCAGGGCAGAACACAAGGGCAGTGGCAGAGAAAGAGTAGCTTAGCATAGGAACTGCAGGCAGGAGACATAGGTGCCTAATGTAGTGAGTTCATTGGGTGTAGGAGTGGTGGTATATCTATATTCTATATAAACACACAAAGGCATGAGAACTGAGTTTCAGTGGGGGAAATACCTTTTGATTTGGGGGATCCTGTACACAAGAGGTTGTAGGTTCCTTTTGATTTTGCTAGGAGGGAAGGAGGGAAGAAAGGAAGCTGATCTGTGAATTAAATTGTGTGAGTAAAATTATTTTAATGGTAATACAGTACATAGGGCTGAGTTTCAGAGAGGAGGAATGGTTTTGATTTGGGGAAAAGAGACTGACCATAAATGGTGGATGAGCAGAAGGGATTATGGGAGAAATTAGCTAACAGTTGAATTTGGTGTGAAAAATAAATTCTGCTTGGAACAAGGGATTCTTTGGGATCAAGGAATTCTGTGGAAATGGTATTAAAGTGATGGCGGGGATGGAGCTGAGGACAATTGATTTCAACTAAGGGGCTCCAGTGCAGTATCTGTGGTGGGGGTGTCAGGAATACTGCTGTGAGAGATGGTCCACCAGATGGTCTCAACTTTAACAAATAGTTCACACTTTCAAGTTTGAGAATCCCAATCCTAGGGCAGTGATAATAGGACAGAAAATAAAATCCCATTGACTTCAATAAAGCTATGCCTCTCTACTCAAACTGAGGATTTAGCGCTGTATCTTCAAAGAGATGCACAAACTAATCTAAGTAATGTATCAATCAATGATCTCACAGAGACAGAATAAATAATTAATCATTACATTAAAAATAGTTGTAAGATATGCATTTAGAACTAAATTGTGCATTCATACACATAGTTCCCAGTGTCCTGAAGTTCATATCAATTATACACAGGGATCTGAGAATAGAATTAGGGACCATACATTCTCCTGCCTGCCTCAAATGTAAGTAGACATGGAGAGCAGTGATCCCAAGCACCCGGGCCCTTGAAGGGCTACCAGTCAGACATCAGCACTTACCCAGGACTAATAGGTTATGTGGAGCAGTAAGCAACAAGGCCAGTGTTTCTGGAACAAGACCAACACCAATGGGAATACACAAGGAAAGGCAGTAGATTTCAGACAATATTGAGGTCTCTCCTTAGTCTGCCATGTTGCCAATGTCACAGGCCCTGTCACTAAACACTCTTGGACATCTGAAATCTCTAAAGAGGTCACTGATACACAAACATCATAAATGCCACTGCTTTAAGAGGGGAATATACTGCATAGACTGAACACCAGTTTCCCTACTTACTTGCCTCTCCCATATCTGCTGCATGATGAAGCAGAGTTCCTGCATAGGTGTTAGAAAGAGCTAAGAAGTTGCTATGCAGTCTGAAGGAAGCATTACCTAGTGACCTTTTCTTCCTATGGAGGCACCCTGATCTCACTCTCCTTTATAAAGTGGAAGCCATTCTGCTTCTCTCCATGCATGAAAGGTAGGGTGGAGTATATGGCCATTGACCATTAGAATTTAATTACAATATAGAAGTTGTATTGGTAATAGAAAAATCCACTAGATTGATTCATCTTTTTCTAACCCTCTTTTCTAATAGTTCTGCAGTAAAAGTGTGGTAAGGGATGGTAAGAGACTGGCCCTGGCTCTAAACACATAAAACCTTTACAAAAGGTTTATTATCCCTGTCATCTGGCATCAATAAGAATCTACTAACTCCAGTTAAAACTCTATTAAGAAAACCTGATTTTACTTTCCTTTATGAGCCTAATTTTGTCTCACTCGAACACATACACAGCAAAACTAATGTAATCTGCCTAAAATATTACATGAATGATCTTAGGGCAAGGTAAAAATGTTCTTGAAATTTTGATGTTTGCGAGATTGGAGCTTCTTTTTTTTTTTTCTTTTTTTTTTTTTAATGTGCTATTTAAGACATCTTTCCTAACTCTTCTGGCTCATAATAATTCCCAAGTGTCATGGTATGCAAATTCCATATTGGAATGAATCCTTTTGTCTTTACAAGGACTGTGGCTTCTGTCAGGAATTTCTAAACACATATATCAACTCTTTATCTAAATGTTGGAAGCAGTTTTCTACTCTACTATCCTACAAATTCAATATATGATTTCCTTTGGCTTCTCAGATATTATTCCCATGAATAAGGCTACAGGATCAGGGTCCTGGGGTTAACCTACAGTAACTAGTCCCAGGAGCCAACAGTTCTTCATTGGAAATCTTGGATCTTCTGTGTACTATTTCACACCTTTCCTCTAATAATATTTTAAGGAAAGAAAAGTTATCATCCCCTTTGTTTCATAAGACTTTATTGTAATGTTGACCTGTATTTATTATTCTGTATGCTTGTCCCCTAGCAACAGTATTCCTGAAGTCCTAGCAGAGAGGCGATCACATTTTATTTATATAATATGTGTAAAAACCTGCAAGGAATATTGGACTAATAATTATTTACTCTTTTCCATCTTCTGCATCCTGCAACTGCACCCCTTAAACATTCATTTAATGCATTCCTTAAGTTTGAAACGGGGGGGATTACTTTTTTTTTTTTAAGCATGAATCATGTGGGGAGCATGATTTTCATCATTTTGTCTCCTGCTCTTTAATATCACCTCCTTCAACAATAAAAATCCTTCTCACCTCAATCCCTCCCCATCTCCTACTTCTCCTGCACAACAGACACTTGTGTGAGTGAAGAGGCCAGAGGCAGAATTCTATTTGCTTTTATTCTGTTTTTTCTTATTACCTTATAAAAAGCTTATGATTTTCTCTCAGCATAGAGGTGGTACAGAACATTGTTGGAGGTCAGGGTTAGTATTTATCACTGTTTCACCTCACCATCCCCTGTATATATTTTTAGTGCACCTTTCAGGGAACTCTATATAATATCTTCTATGCCATGGATTATGTCCTGGAATGATGTCAGCATCTCGGTGAACAGAGTACTTCAGTACCTAATATTTTGCACTGTCTGTAGCTCTTTATCAATAATATCCTGTGCGGTACATCCTATTCCAGTAAGAATGTGCTTCAGCTAAAGCCTTAGGACTAGGGCCTATTCTACACTGCTGTGCTGGGTCACAGGAGATATGCAATCTACATGCTGTAGAATGCATATCTCCTGTTGACTGACTGACCCTCCCTTACCGCCACGTCTTCACTCGGCTGCGCCAACAGGAAATGCTTTCCATTCAACAGCAAAATGAACTGAATTAAAGATTGAAAGCTGTTATTTCTTTTCCATTGATTTTGCTTCCTCCTATTCCTGGGAACCTTATGTATGCAAATATTTCCTTTAAAATGTGCTCCTGTACCAAAACCATAACTCATAACTGCAAACAAGTGTGCTAGATATCTATGGGAGTGAGAGGCATGGATTGGAAATGTGAGTGTGTAGCAAAGCTCACTTTGCTTAAAAGGTAGCGCCTTATTTATTCTTTCTGTAGCCTCTTGACTATCTGCTCTGCTGGCTATACTCGAGGGCTGTTGAGATCAGATGTACTGTTCTGCACAGAAACTTTGTTTTATTCTTGCATTTGGAATTTATAATAAGTAATGCAGCTTTGCTTACTGCTCCAATAGTCCAAACCCTCTTCATCTCCCTTCACTTTCCATTCGCTTTCACATTTAAGATGCCTTTCTTGCTATCAGTGTTCAAGCAGGAGCCAAGAGCACAGACTGGCAAGTGAGGTGACAATAAAGATTCATGCTTTACTAGCAATGCCCTGGAAGTGACCCACATATTCATTTCTACAACTATGGGTTGCACTACTTCCAGGTTTGGAAAGATCCATAAAATTAACTCTAAGGATATTACATGACATCCCACCTCTTTTAGCAACAGTAACACCTTTCCAGGATCAGGAAATGTTCTCTGTTTCTAATATATTTCTATTTGAAACACAGCTTTAAATGGAGGACAGCACAAACAACTGAACCTGTTAAGCTTGTTAAAATAATTATTCTGACTCATTCTGTAGACTGTCTAGTAAACGTACTGTGCTTCCTCTTGGGAACTTCATTTTCTCATTCTTTCCCATTGGCTGCAGACATGATTTTATATAGTACCTTCAGAGGTTCTGAAACAGCAGCGGCTAGCAGAGACAGAAAGGTGCAACTCCTGAAGCTGGAGTTCCCTTTGCACTCAAGTTCTCCAGATAAGTTTCCAAACCCAAGCTGGGTGACCCAAACTGGCCCGGCAAGCCTCTTCTCAGGTTCAGTCTGTTTTCTGGAATGTTGGTGCATCTTAGCATATAGACTAATCCTGCGCACATTTTTCATGAAATCCCTAAACCGGCAAAGAATGGTAGGTGTTAGAACTGGTCAGAAAACAAATTTTCCATTCACCGATGCAGAGATTTAAAAAGAAAATCCATCCTGAATCGGGATAAAAAATGTTGAGTTTTTTCATTAAATGAAATTCTGGTCAAAATTTCATTTTGGACCAAGGTATTTCAATTTCAACCCCTTTAAAATTTTATTTATAAAAAACTTTTTGAAGTGAAAATTCATTTTGAGATTTTAAAAAAATCATAACTTTACATTCTGAAAATGTCAAAATGGGACATTTGGATATTTTGTTTTTTTTAAAAAAAAATTCCCAGAACAAAATTTTTTTGAAATTGATACAATTTTATGAAAAATTTCAGCTTTCTAAAGCAATATTTTCTGGCAGAAAACTGTTTTGACTAAAACTTTCTGACTAGCTCTAGTAGTTAACCAGTGTCAGTGTTTAAGGGATATTATGAATTGTTTTTCATCAATGTAACAAGTATGCCATTAGACAGGGTTCTGTAGCTGCCTTTAGTACTCCTGTCATGCAGAGTAAGTGGTAAGTTGATAAAGTGATAATATCCTGCCTCCCACCATAGAATGTGTCTATCTTCTGCCTTAGAAAAACAGAAACCATTAAGAACTTCCCCGCTTTTACCATGAATCTAGCTGACATCACCCCTTGCTTTGTTCCATCGTTGCATCTAGATTTATTCCTTCTGATATGGTTTAGATATTGGCGTATCTAGGTTCATGCATAAAACAAGAACTACCTACCCCCTTAACCTTTAAATATAGGTCTAGAATAAGTGAATGATCCAGCCCCTTTCATTATTCATATTACTAGCTCTTCACTAAATACTGGTATCCATCTGCCCCCAATGCTGCATGACTTGTGTGAATATTCTTATTCATTCCTTTGATTTGTCCCATTTAGATTCTTCTGTGCCTTTGAGCTGCTCTCCCTGCATGCAAAGTTAATATCAAAGACTACAACTCGTACAAAATGCTATAAGATCACCTGACCCTTTAGGAGTATTTTTATAACACTAATAGTTAAAGCATTGTAGTAACTTTAATGTAAATTGGAAAGTTCACATTCTTATTTTTAGCTACAGTTTGTGCTTGATTTTTTTTTTAAATGAGGAATTTGCCCTACTTGCTTCAGCTGGGTTCTACTATGCCATACTGTGTTATTGAGCTATTTAAGCAATTCAGCACCTTGTTTCTAGATCTCTCTACCCAGTAGTACAGCCATTCTTTATATTTAAACTGAAATATTCTGTTTTCTTTTTTTTCATGCCTTAGCTTAGTGTCACAGACTGCAATACTAAATTGTCACACTTTTATGAAGTTCTTTGAGATGTTATAGCATATGAAGTTGTTATACAATATGAAGACGTTGCATGAAAAAAAGAGATGATTCACCATGCAGACATTCTCTTTGTTACTTAATACCTACCCTTAGAAGAAATTAAGCAAAACAAAACACTTGGCTGAAAATGCTAATTTTACATGTGAGGCACGAGAGGAAAAAAAAAAAATCAATAGCACAGGTGGCAAGTCAGGTAAATAAATCTTACATTTGCTGGACCAACTGTTTGTTTGTTTTTTAAATCACAATTGTAATATTAGGTTTTCAGTACATCAAAAAAATGATAAGTCTTAGGAGGGGCTTATGTTTTAAGATACATCTAGAGATGAGCTTACTTTCACCTAAAATGAAACGTGTCACGATTTCCCAACCAGCAAGTACTGTAAGTACTGTGTAATTGCTTTTTCTGCATCTACACCCCCAAAACATTCATTTTTAAAATTTAAATATGTTAGCCCTTGAAGAATCTGACATCATTTGGAAAATTTCCTGTTTGTACTTGATAAGAACAGGATGAGAATTCTGATTCCAGCTCTCTCTTTGCTTCCTCAGTAGGAGGCAAATATTTTCAGTACAATTTATTAAGGTTTCCACCTCTGTTTTAAACCTAAATCCAGGGCAAACCTACCATTAAAGGTCATTTACAAAGAATCTTTTTTTTTCACATTCAGGCTCATGAAGAGTCATCAGAGAAAGTAAGTGTGATAAATTTGAGCTAAATTCTGTCAGCAGGATTGGCGCTCTGCACTTAGAATAGCCATGATTTCATCAGTGTAATGTGACATAGCCAGAATTACTCTACTTGGGTTGTATTAGTCATTCTAGGAACTCTCATGCTACAGTGCATGTACTCACCTCCCATCCTCCTGATGGTCTGCTTCAGGATGGATCTGCAGTCAGTAACACTGAGGTGAATGCTTGGCCTAAGGAGCAGGGTGTAATCCCACCAAATTCCATTCTGATGAAGTATTTTAAAATGACCTTGTTATAATCTTCAAATAAATTATTTACTCTTCCCCCCATTTAAAATTGTATCAACAAGCTTGAGTAGCAATATACTTCAGTTCATGAATTATTTGACATCAGCATGAGATACACACTTACAGCTGTTTCAAAGGGGTAGTTGTGTTAGTCTAGTTCAGCAAAACAAACAAGGAGTCTAGTGGCACTTTTAAAGACTAACAAATTTATTTATGACATGAGCTTCCATGGGAGAAAATTCCACTTTGTCACACACTTGAAGATGGAGGAGTACAGTTGAATGGGAGGAAAATAAATGCAGGAAAGTGTAAATCATAGGATCAGGTCAGTCTGTTACAGCAAATCAATGCAATTGTTTAGATTCAAACAGTGGACAACAGCATATGGGAGGGAGGTGAGGGAAAAAGGAAAGCAAAATTACCTGTTGTAATAGGGAAAAAAAATGTTGTCTCTATTTAACCCTAAATTGACAGTGTCAAATCTGCATATGAATAACTGCTTCAGTATTATTTTGTTACAATCTGTAAAACAGTTTCTTTCACTATATTCAACAAAACAAGGCTAGACTGGTACACAGAAAGTTTACTTATCAAATCTTTCTCTTCTCTCTGTTTCTGGATTCATAATGTCCTTCAAGTAACACATTCTTTCATTGCAATCATTTATGCTTTAAATGAGGTTACAGTGTGTTGCTCCTTACTGAAAGTGAAAAAATAGCTTTGTGGTGGGAAAATTCACCTTACCCATATGGCTAGCTGAGATTCATTCCATTTTCATTTTCAACATAAAGCAATAATTTCTTTGGTCATTCAGCTGAGCCAAAGAAAAGAGTGTCCATATCATATGCATGTTTTTGCTCACTCATTTATTATATATTCCTTTTAGTAAACTGTGTGTTAAAATAGATTTGGTAATATAAAATGTTGTATTTTACCTCTTGTATAGCTTTTATTAAATTTGTATTTTAGCTAAATTTTAACTTTTGATAAAAATGATTACTAACACACTTGTGGAAAATAATAGAGGCCTTTGCTCATGACCTTGTCCAACATTTTAATCCAAGTGAGATAAAGTTTTCTTCCACTAATACCAAATGTCGTTGTTATTGGTAATAGATGTGTAGCATCAACATCTAAAGTTTACAGAAAATATACTTATCTGGGTCATTGAAATTAGTGAAAATATTTTGCAAGCTGAAAGTTAAATTGTTTCTAGGAATTTCATGAGAATTTAAATGATTCAGATGAAGACAGCAGTCCAGTGGCCTATTGGAAAATTTTTGTGAATAACTACATGGAAGATCTTAATTTGGTACCTTCCTTCTTGTACCAGAATCATAGAGATAAGTGAGGGTAAAGAATTTGCATGACCATCTAAGACACATACTCTTACCTTTAAAAACTATGATAAAACTTCCATTAACTTTCATGGTGCAGGATTCAGCTCTAAGGGACTCATCTTTGGATGTGCATGTTTCTGCCACAGGCAATGCTAGGAGGAAGAAAAAGGCTGGTATATAGTAGAAAACAGAACATAGGCCATAGGCCATAGGGAACAAAACTATTATAAATAGAGTTGGGCAGTATTTTTCAACTCCCAAAATGCAAATTCAGATTGACTGAACCATTTCACAAGTTCATGCTAATTTCAACAAGTCATTTTAGTTGGGGAAAAAAAAATCATGAGTTTTTGTTTTGACGTTTTTTATTTTTCCTCTTTTTTCATTTACCACCAAGCTATAAATTAGAATCATTCTCACTCTCCCTAATTCTCTCTGATCTAATATTTAATTATTTCTACCAAATGGAACAGCTCCAAGAGCAGAGATTGAGAGCGCCCTCCAAGAACACCTTATAGCTCAGTGGTTAGGGCACTCCCCTGAGAAGAGGGAGGCCTGAGCTAAAGTCCCTGCTGTAGTGAATTTTGTGAATCTAGTCCTTCATTTCCTCAGCTTTCATTTAAAAAAAACCTTTTGTTCAACCCACAACAACAACACACACAAAACAAAGGAAAAACCCACAGAAAACTGCCAAAACTTCTGAAAAATTTCAGTTTCATATCAACCCAAACTGATTTTTTTTTTATTTTTCAGAACTTCTAGTGAACCAAAAAATGAGTTATTGTCACAGTCCTAATTGTCAGTGGATGTCTTTAGTACCGTGAGTAATAAGATCTCCTTCAGTATATTCATCAAGTGCTGATCTGTAATAAAGACAATCTTTTTCACAATTTACACTTTTGTGACCAGCATTCCCATTAAGAATCCAGACTGGAACGTTTTGGCCTTGTGAATGTCATTTCTCTGACGCTCAATACACAGACAGTTAGTCTCATATGGAAGTTTTTATGACTGTTTAATCTATTCTGAGCAACAGAGCTTTAGAAAGAATGAGTTCTCTTTCAGATGTTCTTCTTTTTGCCAAGATCAGCAGGAGAAACCTAAAAATGAGAGTTTTCAAAACCCAAGTTTTACAGGTTCAGCAGCTGTGTTATCTAGTCTTTTAGAATACTGGAAAAAATGTTTCAGACGGCTCAAGATACTTTAGTTTGAAAATTGCCATGGATGAATTTGAAATGAACACGTCTTAAATATATGACCTTCATCAGCACTGGAATGAGTAGGATGTTTACACTATTGATTTCAGTAGGATGCAGTGTTATTAGAGTTATTGGTGTGATGTAAATTCCCTACAAATGATGTATTTACAGAGAGGCAGAGATAAAATATCCATGTGTAGCCAGTCTAAAGCCCAAACCAAACACATAATGGCCTGTAACTCAATCATAGATTAGGGGTCTATTACAGGAGTGAATGTGAGGTTTCGTGGCCTGTGTTGTACAGGAGATCAGACTAGATGATCATAATGGTCCCCTTATCTTAAAGTCTCTGAGTGTCGCGGACTGTGTTCCCCCCACTGGACTCACAGGTCGGGAAAAGCTGGGGGCGCGAGCACGAAGGGGGTCTCTGCGACGCCACAAAGTTACCAAACACCACCCTTTGGGTAGGGGCATCACGGCCCCATGACAACAAGCCAATATCCAGGCCCTCGGGTCAGGGCTGTATGGTCTAGCACCAGCAAAGTCAGAATCCAGGCCCTCGGTTCTGGGCAGTACAGCCTAGTTGCGGGGGTGTGGCACCCGGGTAGGGGGGGCTCAGGCCCTCCCGCTCCACTGAGCCCCAGCCCAGGACCCTAAGGTGCCAGCATTATGGCACCCAGCGAGGGGGATCCAGACCAAAACCCACTGGCTCCCAGCCATACCACCCCCAACTTCACAACCCAGGCCTCTGGGATACTTCTTACCCAGGCAGGGTGTTGTCCTCCGGTGTGGTCTCAGTCTGGGCCTCCTCACCTTCGATGTGGGCTGCTAGCTGCTCCTTTGGAGGATTCTGGAGTCTGCAAGCCATAGTCTACGTCCACAGGTTAGTCTCTGAGCAGCTATCACAGTGTGCCTGCTCCAGGTGGCTTCCTTCGGGGTATCGCTCTCCCACCACCTGGGGCTGATAACACTCCTGGGCAGGAGCTCCCAGCGTAGGTCCTTCCTCCTCGCCGATCAGCCCAAACTGAGCTGACCAACTTCCCTTTATACTAGAACAGCAGTCTGAGCATGCCCAGCAGGACTTAAGGGGCGGGGCTTCTGCCGCCCACAGAGTTTGCTGTGCTTCTTTAGTGTGGGGTAGCCTCACCCTGTCACAATGAGTCATAACATACAAGGCACTCCAGCAACCATATTCTAATGGCATAGTACCAGTGCACAGGAATGAAGGTGAAGACAAGAAGCCTATGCTCCTTCATGTGTCCCAAGAAGAGGCTAAGGGAGAATCATAGACAAAGTCCTTCACCACCACACAACAGCTAGTGGAGCTAGTTAGGCACAGAGAAGAAAGAGAACAGTGCACCTTTTCTTGTCACTCTGTATACTGGGAAGCTGGAAGAGTTGGAAGAAGAAGCTGGAACCTCTACAGAGCTTTCTCTAGAGCAGAACAATTTCACATCACCCCAGTCAAGGCTCTGACAAACTTCCATGAATTAAGTCTATAACGTTAGGGTTCTGGCTACTTGAGCAAACATCCCTCATTCTGTGCTTCCACAACTGAGCTCAACAAATATATCGTGCCAACTGTCCCTTGATTTGGGCATCTAAGGACCCCCTAGTCTTTATTATTGTATGAAAAAGAAAGGCTAGAGGTTTTTAATGATATAAGCATCAATTTGAGAGCGATTCAGATGGTACTTTCAACTCCTTTCTATTAATTCTGTGAGATTTTTCTACTTGATATTTAATTCTGCAGAAGCAAAAGTTTCTTATATATTGACTCTCCACAAACGTTATCCATGATAAACAAAGAATGAATGATATTGTGGCTAATAAATCATATTCCTTTTCTCTCCTTCCTTATGTGTCATATTGGTAAATTCCATAGATTCTGGACCAACAAGCTGGGTGCATAAAAACTGATGTGCCCCAAATACGTTTTAAAAGTTAAAGAACCACAAATAAGAACCACTAAATGGCTAGCTACTTGAGTGACATCTTCCTCTACTTCTATTCATTGCTTTCTCTATGTGCTAGATAAGAAAGATAGTACAACACAATCTGCCACAACATGCCATAGCAACTTACTAGGACAACACAACACACAGCAAACAGTAAAAAAAAATTAAAAATTAGCACTTGCTTTTCAAATAGACCAGCTGTCTTCTAAAAGGAGGCAATCTGAATTATTTAAGGGCAATTTTGCAGCTTTTGTCTTTTGGAATGCTGTGTCTCCAGATACCATGGCCATTTGGCTATTGAGATTGTAGTTTAGCCCCTTGTTTTAAAAACAGGCATTTCACAAATCTATACATTGCTTCTTTTACGGTCTCATGGTCAACATTTCTACTCTATAGCTTCCCTACTGTAAGGAAAAACATTAAAAGCAGAGTTCTCCCAGTTACTGTGAGTGTTACAGTAGTTAGAGCTATGGAGATAATAAATTAGCCATAGTTTCAAATTTCTCTCCAGCTAGTTTATAGCTATTGTTCAAAGCCTACTTGACAGTGATTTTTTTTTTTTTCATGAACGCTTAACTACTGTGTACAGTACTTCATTGATTTAGGAGTTGTGCTATAAGAGTATTTATATTCTGAATTGCTGAGAAAAGAATGTGTTAGCTATGAAAATTATATGGGACAAAATGAAAGATTCTTTTGGGAAGGGCAGCCATACATGAATTATAGTCAGGCCTCATGGTTTTTACATGAAAAAGGGGAGTTTATTTTAAGAGACAGGAACAGCAGGGCACTGAATGCTGACAAAGGCAAGAATATAGTATTCATGTTCATGAATAGTCCAGTGTTAAATTCTGGAGATGTTCAAGGGCACAGCGAGGAAGTGTATGTTTACAAGAGGATCTCAGGCTTGTAAACAGCAGGGCATTAAACATGAAGACAAGAGTTCATATTTCTGAGAAGTGTATGCCGCAGAAGATGTCCTCCTTTTTAGCTAAGAATCATACATTTCTGTTTGCCTAAAATTATTTAGAGACATAGCCATTGTTCCAGCTGATAATGAGGGATAAAAGCTTTTTAGGGCCTTTCTTGACAGCATGAGGGCTGGTACAATTTTGCATGTCAGTTCAACGGTATTCAAATTCTGAAAAGGACAAATTGCACAGTTTTATTTTTCTTTACACTTCATTATAAAAATACCAACAGTATCAGCAGGGTTAATTTGATGGTGGAATTAAGGATATGTAGAACCTTTTAATGAGACAAGTCACATTTTTAAAAGAACCTGAAGCTTTATCAGGAGGGAGTCTACAGACTGATTTGAGAACAACATGGCTGCGTCTACACTGGTAAATTAAGTCAACTTAAGCTTAAGTCGACTTAATGTGCCCTGCGTCTACACTACACTTTGCTTAAGTCGACGTAAGCAGCTTGCTTAAGTCAACTTAAGCAAAATAAAGTCAACTTAATGAAAATTAAGTCGACTTTATTAAACCGTCTTTCTACTCAACCCAAGGCTTAATTCGACTTTTTAAAGTCGAATTAAGCAAGTGTAGCCCTGGGGTAGCCCTAAGTTGACTTAGGGCTACCCCAGGACTACACCAATGCCCTCCCTGCCGGGGAGGGCACAGGGGGAGCCTGGCATGCCCCCCCAAAGGGCAGGGCATGTGGGCAGGGTGTGACGCTGTCTGGATTTAGGGAAGCATTTATGATATTATTTTCAATGGATATC